>BLKR01004987.1:80000-92361 GCA_011170035.1 Teleogryllus occipitalis
CCGATATCTTTAAGTATCCATATAACTTGAGGTATCCAGACCATATCATACGCCTTTTGGACATCTAGGTTGACGGCAATGACATGTTGTTTGTTGTGGATGGCTTCAGTGATGTAAGTGTCCACGCTAATAAGATGTGAGTAAGTAGAATGCCCAGGTCTAAAGCCAAATTGATTATCTTCAATGATGTTATAGTGGTTTAAAAACCATCTTAAACGTCTGTCAATAATCTTTTCAATTATCTTACTCAGGTTACAAATTAGGGAAATCGGGCGATAGTTAATCGGGTTGGATCTTGCTTTGCCTGGTTTAGGAATGGGGACAACAGTTGCGGTTTTCCATTTATTGGGAAAGGTTTTATTTTTAAACAAAATTAAAAATAATTAAATTCGTTCAAAGAATTGGTCGCCCCGACCGGGATTCGAACCCGGGCCTTCTGGTTTACGCCCAGCTGCTGGGCGTAAACCAGAAGGCCCGGGTTCGAATCCCGGTCGGGGCGACCAATTCTTTGAACGAATTTAATTATTAAATACATTGGTTACTCAGTAACATGGTCACAATTTGGATAGCTGTACGTATGCGGAACATATTCTCCGTTCGTAAGTGCATCCAACAAGGTGACGGGTAAGGTGACAATTATATAAAAATTAAAAATATTTAGGAGGATTTCCTTGCCTTCCACAGGAAGATTCCGTATGAGGATGTTGGAGATACCATCCGGCCCAGGTGTCGAGTTATTTGTCACATTAATAACTTCGTTTACTTCCTGCATTGTTATTGGAACATTAAGTAGATCAGAACGTGCCAATGGGTTTTGGAAGTAGTTGTTATAAGAGTCTTCAATTAAATTTTTAACCTTCAAGAATTCTTTATCATAATTCGCTGAAACTAGAATTGGATTGGAAAGTTTTAGCGAACATGTTGGCAATTGTCGCAGATTATTTATAATCTTGTTCTGAGATTGTAAAAAAGGGATGTTGTTAGTTACTTAATTGCCATGAATGGACTTTATTTTCTTCCATGATTCAGACATGTTGTTTATATTGATTGATGATACATAATTAGTCCATGATTTCTTTTTCGCCTCTTTGATAATGCTTCTGGCGTGGGACCTAGTTTTCTTGTAAACAGTCTTGTTCTCTAAAGTTCTTCTTCTTTTGAATTTATTGAAGGCACGTTTAGCTGCTTTGATAGCTTCCCGGCATTCATTGTTCCACCAGGGGACTCTCTTCTTATTAGATTTAATCTGATAAGAATCAATAGCTTGGTATGCAGCTCCTATGATAATGTTGGTAAAATCTTGGACTATGTAATTGAGGTCAGATTCATCCTCGTCCAGATGAAAACTAGATGAGGCAGAGCTAACGATTTCTTGATACATGGTCCAGTCAGCTTTGTTATAGTTCAGCTTGCTGGTAGGAGGGAAAGGAGTGCCACCAGAGCCGGGTAAGTCAATATCAATGATGATTGGATAATGGTCACTGTCGTACGGATATTCAAGGACGTTCCATGAGCATTTTGGAGCAAGAGGGGCCGATACCATTGTTATATCAATGGCACTGACTTTGCCATTACTGGGATTGATGTGGGTGGGTCCTCCTGTGTTTATAATTATCAAGTCAGAGTCTTCTGCAAATGCTTCTATTAATATACCTCTTCTGTCGGTCTTAAATGAGCCCCATACTGAATGATGACTGTTTAAGTCCCCCAGAATCAATAGGGGTTTTGGTAATTGTTTTAGGATATCGCTGAGCTCCAAGTACTCAAGTTTGTGGCTGTTAGGGATATATAAGTTACATATATTAATACAAATAGGTGCTACAACCTTCACCGCAACTGCCTCCAAGTCAGATTTTATTATAAGGTTATCAGCCAAAATTGAAGCTTTTAAATATATGGCAACTCCGCCAGAAGCATGATCAGTGGTTCTATTTTTAAAGAAACATTGATAATTCTTAATATTAGCTGAGTGATTAGCCTTGAAATTGGTTTCTTGCAAACAGATGATATCCGGGTCAAAATTGTTGCGTAATAATTGCAGATACCCAAGACGACAATAATATCCATTAATATTCCATTGGAGTATCTTCATTTGTTTGCTTGAAATTTATTTAGCAAGGGGGGAATGGTGTTTTTTAAGAGACCTGAATTAAAAACTTTAGTGTCAGTTTCCATACTGGATTCAGACTCAGATGTGTCTGATTCCGGTAGGTGTTTCTGCAGTTTTTTTATTAGTCTGGTGACTCTGCCTTTGATAATTCTATCCTTTAATGCAGAGTAAATGTCATTGAGCATTTTTATAACGGCTGGAATATCATTGGAATAGTCCTTTACTATGGTTAGAGGATCAGCAGAGTCCAGAGTATTTTCTAGTAGTAAGTGTAATTCATTTGCTGACAGAGGGAAAGAGTTTTGGTTCATTTCAAACAGATCTTTAGTTGGGGTGAGCATGTCTTCCAGTGTTTTATCAGGATTGCTATCTTGGTCCAGTTCTTCATGTTTTGAAGAACTCTTTTTCTGTTTCTTTTTTAAGTTTTTTTAACATTATTATCTTGATTGTTATCTTTAACATTATTAGATGCTTCAGATAGGGAAGAGGATTCATTGGGGAGGCTTCTTTTATGAAGAGGAGGAAAGTTCATAGGGTCATTGGTGGAGGGGGCAGTGGGTGTTTCAGTTATATGAGGCTGTACTTCCATATTATTAGAAGGAATAGTTGGTATATTTGTACTGGGAGTGTCCAGAAGGCAATTCTCTTTGGAGTTATTTTGGGGACAATTACTGACAGTATGGCCTTCCATTCTACAATTAAAGCAGGAAATATTCTCTGCAGAGAAAAAAATTCTATATGCTGTGCCTTCATACTCAATCAATGCTGATTGAGGAAGTTTATCAATATCTTCAGGTTGGATAAATAATTGCCTTCTGAAACTCATGATATGAGTCAAACTAGGATCTGAAAGACCAGCTAATGAACGATATGTTGGTAACAATTTTGATGTTGTGCTTCTTAAAAATATTGATAATTTCCTCATTTGGAATAAACGGATAAACATTTGATATTGTTATGCGTTTAAGTTTGTTAATGAGGGGGTCTTATATTTATAGTTACACTTTTGATGCATAGAGTAGGATGTTTCTTTGTAATAAGTTCAGCATTGTTCTTTGAGTTCAAAAATACACATATTCTGTTGTTGGAGATTCTGGAAATGAACGTAATAGCTCTGGGGGGAACAATTTCAGTTAATTTCCCTATGTAGTCACATGCATGTCCTATGTTTTCACATGCATCCAGTAAAATTGCTTGATCTTTCGATGGAAAACTCACTGTGTTTGCAGCTCCGGCATACGATTTCGTAGGTGGCCCTTGTAGGTTAGATGATGATGAATTCATCTTGGTGTTCGTTGATACGGGATTATCCATGAAGGTAAGTTGTGCCAGCCGACAGGCCGGCCAGAAAAACGTTGCACACTATTAAGATACACTGATGAACTATAAATAACACAATAAAGTAATATTTGCACTGAGTGATTTGACCTAAAGGTTAAGGTGCACAGATACGCTGGTAGAGCGCAGCAGTAGGTGTTGCCTCGAACGCTGTCACCAGCAGACTGTGCATTACAATTTTATGTTCTAAGAGGATACAAATTAAGACTACAGCCTTCTGCCGCAGTTTTGCAGTGTTTAAAAGATTATTTTTTTATATTTTTTAATAGAATGCGTGACAATTACCTGATAATATCTGCTAATACAGTTGTAGAACTACAAATAACATCACAAATAAGATGTCCATCGGAAAACGAGCGTATGGAAACTTCGCAAAAAGTGCAAAGCAGTAATATGATTAGTAAAAATTTGTTATAATAATTTATTATATTAATTTATTCTTCCAAATATTTGGTTTTTTGGAAAGTAACTCAAAATTTCATCAATTTACTAGCATAAAACCCAAGTTTTTACGTCCATCAGTGCCACTGTGTCTGCTACAGCCATATTCAACGTTGAATGAAATTGATGATGAATATTCTGAATACCAACGAATGGTATGGCAAATAATATAAACAGAAGTATCTTAAATATTATGTTTTTAAACCATTAAATTTTACTGAATAACTACACATAAAAGGATATTCTTTTCAAGTCTATGCAACAAAAGTGTAGGTGTAACAATTTCAAACATCCTCAGTTTCTTGATACGAGAAATATAAACCAATAGTCAAAACAAAAACATTAGAATTAATATATTACTAATAGTACAGGACTATAAAATATATAATTTTAGAAATAGAATTAACATTTTAAAAAACGAAAGAAAGAAAAGGGGGTGGAAGGTTAAAACATTAAATATTGCAGTAATTTTGTGAATCTTTGCAAGAAATTGAATGAAATGGAATTGAACAAATTTTTTAACAGAAAACATGAAATGTGAGTTGAGCCGTTTCTGTCTTGCTTTGGAAGCCACGAAACGATTACGTGGGTTCAGGCGGGCCAAAGGGCTTAAGTACCGGGCTGCGCACGGTGGTGCATTTTCCCGAAATCCTGGCCAAAACCTCAAAAATGAAATCGCGTTTACTTAACTTGTGCAAATACTACGATACTTGGGGGCATACTGTATACTTGGGGGCATCTGTTTCGGCCCACATCGTGCCTCTGAGTCAATTCCCCTGGCACCAGTAGTCACCCGAACTTACCCTTCCTGGCGTTCGGTAGACCTGCAGTGAGAGAGTAACATAGAGAGACCGTCTTTATTTGAAAGTGGTGGCCATACAAAGTTGTGTAGAGAAAACTGGCAGTATGGATTCTCTTCCTGAAGGTTTGTAGAGTATTTTCATGTTTGTTTTATAATGCATTAATGCATAATACCGACGTGGGATGAAATATTAAAGTGCCTGAAATTAATACAATAATTTTAATTACTCAGAAGTTCACGTAGGCTGAAAGTTACCAATTTCGCGGAATTCCGCGATGTTTCTAATTTCATTTACTAGCTGAATCTATCCTCTTTCGAGTCCAGTTATAAAATCATGCTCCAACTTGCCCCATTAGTAAATACCAAGAATTAACTTTTCGTCAAGCACGCGTTACCGCCGAATATGACTCGTCGAGATCCGTCCTGAGAACGGGAACTGATTTTACAATGCTGTTTCTAGCGGATAATTTTGATCCCTTTTACTGAAATAACAAATTTATTCAATATCATAAACAAAAAAATTAATATTTTTAATTTTTGTAACAGATTATGACTATTCACTAATATTACATGAACATAATATTTACGTACATATTACATCTTCTGGACTGGATTACGCACATTTTATTTCATTAAAAATTGTACATAAAGTAATATTTACATAATATGTGTCATCAAAACTCGTCTTACGAAAGGGTGTGCGCTCGATGAAAGGTCAAATACGTACGTGATATCAAAGAAACTCATCATAACACTTTTAAAAAATAAATCAAAAATATAATTGATCGTAAAGTAATTTGTTTACTTAACTCCTAAGTTACATACCAACAATTATTCATATTAGATTGTTATTGTTATAAAATTAGTATTATATTATTTTTTATGAAATAATACTGCAACTACAGTTTGAATATGGTCAAGAAACTTATTGAAATGCAATTCAAAGAAAAATGGTTTGAATGAAGAGCTTTCCAAACAAGATTATGGTAATAGCAACGACAGTAATTTAGCATGACGCTTTTTTGAGAAATCTAAATATTCCTCAGAAATAACCGGGATAGATGAAGGTATAATTAAGAGATTTACAAAAAAATTATTGGCAATATCCAGTGGATACGCCATTAGCATTTCTTTTCTTTTCTTTTCTTTTTTCTGTAGAACGCACTGGATACTGTCAAGAAATATGTTTCCAAATATTCATGGTAATACATGCATAGAATCTATTCACAAAGATATAAGACGGTATAGACAAGGATTCTCGCGAACATGTTCAAGACTGCACCCAATCCAGGAGATGTGTAATCGCCTGTTGAGATCGTCTGTTTCTTTCATTTCCAGTTTGAGGGATGTTCCCAAAAGAAAGTTAAAATTTTTGAACAAATATGCTTTGTGTCATTTGCCTGAGCCAAATATCACCGTAGGGAGAAATGCACCCTAGTGAAACATGTGATCGTCCTTTCCGGTTCTTCGGACACTGTATATGAATTTTCCCAGGCAGAGGGCATGAAATGGCATTAATACCATGCTTATTTATGCCAAATGTTATCAATTAATATATAAGTAATCCCTAAGGTTTTCTAAAATCAATTTTGTGAATTGATAAAATTTAACCATGTTTATATAGAAAAATATATATTTATATTTCACATATTTAAGAAGTGCATTATTCTGGTATTATGTTACCAGCTCCCATACATTATAAAGATAATCCAAAATAAATTTGGTCGTCGTAGAAAACATACTATAGCTCTCAGAGGTTTTGGTCAGGAAATCGCCAAAATGCACCACTGTGCTGCGGGGTGGAGGAGGAGGGTTAATGGCCTGGGTATGGTGCCCTGTCTATTGCGCCGACCTGAAAGAGTATTTGCTAGGTGCCAGTACTGTCTCCCGCACTGTAGTGAAGTCGTTGTTCGTGTCTACAGTTATAGAGAATAAGTTTTACAGCCGTGTGTTGTGGTTTTGTTAAAAATGTAATATAGCTGTTCTAGTTATTTACCAACATACACTTCGTGTTTAACTGGGATGTGAATCGTCATTGTTCATTAAATAAAGTGGAAGCTGTTCTTGGTGGTGCGAAAAATACTGATACAGATAAAATAAGAATCAAAAAAATATATAGAATTACATTCTCCAGGCGTGTCAAAAAAGTATTAGCTTTTTAATTCAAATTAAACAAAAAGAAATGAGTTATCAGCACGACTTTGTACGGTATTGTTGTGAAGGGCACTGATCGTTGTTTCAGGATCTCACGTTGAAGTAATATTACATACGTAGAAGGAAATATTTCTATTGCTACTGAGATGTTTAAATTCCAATTTCAATGAACAAGTGAATTTCTTCGAAACTGAATTGTCGAAAAAGAATGTTTGTAGTGTCAGAATTAGCAATGTTTCAAGACAGACATTACCTTGTGTGAATTCGAGGTGTGAGAAAAGGTAGCAAGCAGCATCAAGATATACGATTTTGTTTCCTAAAAAATACGAGACTGAATGGTTTATAAATTAATTTTCTGATGTATTATTGTCTATTTATTCCAGTTTTTAAATAATTGCAAATGTAACTTCAGATTCGGATTCAGCGACCCCAAAAACCCCTAGATAAAATGTTTTGTACGCGATTGGCACCTTATTTGACATTTGGCAAGCTTTTCGGGCTTTTTTTCCCAATGTGCGACGGACGGACAGACGGACAGACGGACAGACGGACGGACGGACGGACGGACGGACGGACGGACGGACGGATCTCCTTGACGGAATTAAATGTGTATTCCGTTGAAAATGTTTTCGAAATTTCTGTTTTATATCTTTCTTCGGTAAAAGTTCTTTCAAAAAAGAGAGCTGCAGATTATATTTTGTTGTTAGAAAAAATGGAGAACACTTAACAAAGGCAGCAATCACTCTTTTGAATCCATTGTTATATGCCGAGATTTTAATATCGATTTTCTCGTCGCATCTTGCGAAAAAGAACAGTTTCTCAATTTAATTAATTCCTTCAATTTAGATATTAAAATTAAAGTACCTATACGAATCACGCTAAATTCTATGAAGGCAATCGATCAAATTATAATTAACAGAGCCACTACTCGATATGACGTTAAAACAAGATTTAGGATACAATCACCAAGATGCACAAATTCTTACCATTATAAGAAATGCTAACCCTGGCACAATAAATAATACACGAATGACTAGAGAGTTTACTAAAAGTAAAATAAAATCATTCATTGATTACTTGATGCAGGAGTCATGGGACGCGGTTTATAATACTGTTGATACAAACGATAAATCTGTTTTTTCAACGCTTTCATTTCATTTTAACACCTTCCTCTTCAAAAATGAAAATTAAATATTTCACGGGGAAGCAATTCTTAGATAACACAGGGGATTAGAACATCATGTACAATCAAGCGAATTCTTTCTTTCATTTTTAAACGTCATAACGTATTCCAAGATTTCCTCCTCCACTTTAAAAAAATACAAATCATTGTTAAGAAAAGTCATAAGACAGGTTAAATCATGAAACACGATCAGAATATTTTGAACTCAAATAACAAAACGAAAGCAATGTGGAATATAATAAAAAAAATAAGACCAAAAGCAACTAGAAACCTTGTAGAGAATGTTGTTTTAAAATATAACGATATAAATGAGAACAATCCGGCAACAGTGGCTAGTCTCTTTAATTCTCTAATATTTTTCGAGAATTGCTGCCGATCTTACGAAGGGTCTTAAACCACAAAATTCTATATCCGGCATTTCCCCCCAAATTTTAGACACGATGTTCGTTTCCGAAACTTCTTCCTATGAAATTCTCAATATAATCGGTAAGCTAAAAAATAAATATCGGCTGGTTTAGATGAATTTCCGTATTCTTTGACCTGTGCGCCTGCCATTATACACCCGTTAAACTCGCATATTTAACGCATCCTTATGCACCGGAACGTTTCCAGATATTTTCAAAACAGCTAAAATTAAGCCGCTCTTCAAAAAAGGCAACAAAAATTAAATTCAAAATTATCGGCCCATTTCTCTTCTATCAGTTTTTTCAAAACTATTAGAGAGACTTTTTTACGTACGAATGGAAACCTTTCTCAGTAAACATGACGCGCTTTCAGATTGCCAACATGGATTTATAAAATCAAAATCTGCTGAAACAGACATATTTTCGTTTCTTAAAGATGTCGCTTCATGATTGATCCAAAACGAGGCACCTATTGGGTTATTTTTAGATCTCTCAAAAGCTTTTGACGTCATTGATCATGACATTTTACTTTCCAAATTACCTTCAAATGGAATCCGTGGCATTGCTCTAGATTGGTTATGTTCGTACCTTAAACAGCGATTTCAGACAGTTGAAATACCTTACTGGAATGATGAAACTTTATATACACACCTTTCCTACTCTTTCCCAATTGCACATTGAGTTCTTCAAGGATCGATTTTAGGCCCTATGTTCTGTACGGAATCGATATGCCCTTGTCGATTCGGAACGGAAGAATCTTTGTAGATAATACGAACATTCTTTGCAATAAAGAAACTGTAACTAGTACAATATCAGATGTTTCAAATTGGTTCCGAAATCAAAAATTAATATTAAATGAAAAGAAAGCGGTTTTAATACAGTTTTCCATTTCATATAAACAATTCTGTACTCCATTGAAAATGAATGGACTGATGTTGACAACCATTGACTAATGTTAACGCAACAGAATTTTAGGATCTCTCATTTCAGTCAAACATTAAATGGAACGTCAATTTAAATAAATATTGAACACAATATTAAGTCCATAATGTTACGCGTTCAGAATTCATTCAAATTCAGTCAACCTTGATACTGCTCGTTGTGTATATCTGGCGAATCTTCATTCCCACTTGAGTTATGGCATATTATTCTGGAGAAATATATCGAATGGCTCCCAGACTTTTAGATTACAAAAAAGAATTGTACGAAAAATAAGCAAATCCCACTCACGTGATTCTTGTAAGCCTCTGTTTATTAATCTAGAATTTTTTCCACTACCTTGTCTGTTAATTTACAAATCAGTGGTTTTTGTCAAAAATGACTTGCTTAAGGGCAGGAATATATTTTCAGGAAACGCTGATGATACTAAACGATTAAATTCGATAGAAAATTTTAAATCCCACGTTTGTGCAACATAACTGTTTCTATAAAAGTAGATATTATCCTGAGCATCACAAGGAAAGTAACATTATTTTTTACAGTGATACTTAATGCATTATTTTCCATTTGGACTGTATAAATGTAAACAACCTGTATTGTACCGCAGCCTTAGGTTTTTCGTCCAGTTTCCCTGATCATTGAGCAAATGCTGAGATGGCCCCGTGTTTTGCTTCTGGACAAAAATGTAACTTCATTATCTGTGCACGTCTTCTATAGTTCAGTGGGAAATATAGTTATTCATATTATCGTTTTCATGTCGCGGCAGGAAGTCTTATTCCTTGACGAAGGACATGATGGATAAGAGCCCAAAATGTATTGCTGATTTACCCTTGAAAATAGATTATATTACTTCGGAGCCTTTTTTGTTTTGAAAATTCGAGTAGTTTATGGCTTAGTTTTGGCTAAAATTTTGAAAACGTGCACAGAATTCACTAGTCCTCATTGTACGTCGTATACAGTTTTTAACTTTTTTTGAGGTAAAATTTAAAAAAATAATTGTAATGTGTATATATATATATATATATATATATATATATATATATATATATATATATATATATAACTTCATTTAGTACAAAGTGCCCAGGAAAAAAAAAGGTTTTCACCTAAATATCCGCGATCTAGTGATGAGAAATTGTCCAATTTAAGGTGGACGGAAACTGATGGTGCAAAAATTCACTTTTGGTGTCCTCGAACGCAGAATGATTCCTGTAACTTTTCTATGGACCACTTTATTGAGAAATGGGTTAGTTTATATATTATAAAATAGGAGTTAAAACGAACATTTTTTATAAATGTGTAAAATTTTTCCGACTTTGAACACTAGGGAATGGGGTGGTCCAAAGAATGTCTGCTGTCATTCAATGCAGATTTTAATCTTCTAGAACTTTTCATAGGACTCATGTTTGCGATATTGAGAGTCCCTTACGACATAGAAAACCCAAAAATACCCTTTTTGCGGGTACATTTTTTACCCCTCGCTACTTAAACACAACTTCGTCGGAGGAACCTAGGATAGTCACATTGGGCCACAAAAAAAACATTAAATCAATACACATTTTGTGGCGATAATTTCCGATTAGTTTACTTTTTTGGTTTTACTAAATGCAGAGGTGAAGCATATGATGGCATAGCTGTTACGAGAATTTACAGTAGTGTTGAGAACAAAAAAAAAGTTAGCATTGTTTGTGCATTGTGCTGCTCGTAAATTAAATCTTGTTCTTAATGATGCCATGAATGGGATATTCATTTTATTGATTGTTGAACGAATTTGTTTTCTTCGGTCATGACATTAATCGGTGGTATATATCACAACCGTAATGGATTTAGATAAGCGGAATTATCTTACATTAAAGCGACTTTGTCCTACAAGATAGTTATTACAAAACGATTCCTTAATAGCTATAAGATAAGGATATTTTAATGTTGTGAAAGTTTTAACAAAAATTACATTTTCTAACAAAATATCTGAATCTAATGAAGCCCATAACTTAAAAAAAGAAATGGAAAATTTTGAATTCTTTTAAACTATAGTTCTATTTTCTAAAGTACATAGTTTCGAAATACCTTCAAAGCCGTGATTTGGATTTGCAAACTGCACAGAATTTACTCGATGGATCTTGCGAAGAGTTGAAGACTCTTCGGTATCACTATGATGATTTGAAAAATGATGCTATAGAATTGTCTTCGGACATCTGTCTTTGGACAACTTGGGGAGTAGAACTGAAATTTAGCGATAAGCGAGTGAAGAAAACAAAACTAGATTTTGACGAACTCTGCGAGGATCGACGACTCACTGATGTCGAACAAAAACATAAACCGAATGTTTACTATGGATCCCTAGATATGGCTATTAACCAGTTGGAGCAGCGATTTGTTAGATTGAAAAATACAGCGTCAGTTTTCTAAGTGATTCAGCCACAAGTTTTAATAGCTCTTTTGGACGATGAAAATACTAAGAAGCACAAAAACGTCAATCAAAATATCTTGCAAATATTACGGAAAACATGTTTCGGTTATTGTCTGCACATTTGTTTAAAGAGTCAAATTTGAAAACTTGAGATGTTACAGATCTTGTAAACGTATTAATAATTGAATTGAACAGAGCTAGTGCTCATTATTAAGAAGTTTTCTCCATGTATTTACAGTATTGACATTTTTGCCACTTCCTGTCACGGTCGTCTGCGCTAAAAGAACGTTTTCAAAATTATGCTAATTAAAAATTATTTATGATGTACAAAACCCCAAGACCGTCTGAGTAATATATTTTATCAATTGAGCTCGAAAAAACAATGTGGTTGTAAAATATTTCTACTTTCGTTGATAAATTTGTAAATGCAAAGAAAGGACCAAAATTTAAATTTTAAATTTATCATGAAATTGCAAAAACAATAATTTATTTATTAATAAATTATTTCAGTCCTAAAATCCTTTTAATAATCGCAAAATAAAATGTCTTTCATTAGGGGTCCCCGAATTATGTCGGTTTA
>BLKR01004988.1:0-92338 GCA_011170035.1 Teleogryllus occipitalis
AAGTAGTTAGGGAATTCAATATTTCGAGATTCATAGTTTCAAGAGTGTGACGAGAATACCTATTTTTAGGAATAACCTTCCAGCGCGGACGACGCAGTGGCCGGCGACTTTTGCTTAATGACCGATAGCAGCGGCGTTTGCATAGAGTTGTCAGTGCTAACGGACAAGCAAAACTGCGTCAAATAACCACAGAAATCAATGTGGGATGTACTACGAACCTGTTCATTACGACCGTGCGACAAAATTAAAAATAAAATATTCCCCTGAAGCACTGCAATAAATTAAATATTTTAACATAGTAGTCAAGAATATTGTAATAACATATTTCAGTACAGTAGATCTTTACGTCGATATTAATATGAAAAAAGTTTGCAGTTTTATAACGCAACATGTGAATTACAAATATTTAATGACGACCTATTCTCTCGAACCTTGATGTCGCAAATCATCAGCATGATTTGTGACATGAGTAATGACGCGTTGAGTATGAGATGAAGTTGTTTGGCCGAGAATGAGTATAAAAGGAATAAAGCAAAGCTGAGAAACTTTATTTTCAGGGTGGATTTCTTAGTTTTATTAATGTATTTTAATATTTAATTTCTGCTTATCATATAATTCGTACTCTGGTTGGCATGGAAATTGTATAAAGGAAGTAGAATCATATTACGAAATATATTTAGTGAAAAGTATATCTCACGATGGAAACGAAGGATTTCAAGAAACTCGTAACTGCTATTTACCCATGTAACATTTTATATTATGTGAAATATGTTAAAATGTGATTGTTCATATTTGTAGACAAAGATTGAGTAATAATACACCAATTATATTGTTTTGGATTATCAACAATTTTATCAGTATTTTTTATTCCCTGGTTTCTCAGCATTGACTCTTATCATATATATTATTTCTTAATGAGCGTATTACATTAATCGTCTCTTACTCATTTCTTTATATTCGTATTTTGTTTCTTTTAGTACTTAATATATATTGCTCTCGATGACCTGTTTAATTCAAACTGTGTTTTCCAAATACAACCAATACTGTCATTTTACTTGTATAGTATTTCAAATAGTAATAGTATATCTTTTATAAATAGTTTTATTAATTTTCTTTTGTTTGCATAGTAGTGATTTCACAGTTTCGTTATATAACTCTCCCCAAACTCTGGTCCCATTACTTGCCTTTGATCAATTTAACCCACCATAAAGCAGCAATAACTTTCTAACTTAGAATTTTTCTCATTTTATAAAATAGAAAAATCAAATACCTAATTTTAGGGTTCAATTTCAAAATAAGAGTATTCCTTTTAAATTTTGGTCTCTATATACACTTACAAATACTTGACAACTTCAACTATTCATCTATTCATTCAATTTAGAAATTTAACTATTATTATATAAACAATTAGATTTAGATATCAAACAAATGTATGTAGTCTTAAAATAACATTTACAGGTACAATATTATTGTAGCTACCAAGTTATGTATACAGTTTTATCAATTTTTATTCAACCACTTTGCAGTCACTCTCAATTAATCTTCAACTTTTGTGATGGCCTCAACCCATGCTCTTGCTGTTACGATTACACTTGTGTCAGTAATTTCACCATTTGGCAAAACTTTAAGAATATAATTTATTTGTAAAATAAACAAGACTCGTCCAATAATGGACCCTTGCGACACATTACACCACACCACACAATCAATTCTGTATTATACTTTCTCTGCCTTTATTGAGGGGCGCTGTCAGGAAGAAGCAGGTTTTTCAGAGATGTGAAAAAGAGCCTATCGACCAGGAAGAGAGACGAGCCTGAACATATCGAGTACATGGTAGGTAGAATAAACTATCCAGTCAAATCCCAGTGAATTTGACAGCCAAGGCATTTTTAAAAATTATTAGTAATAACAATAACAAGAGTAGTTTAATGTATTCGCCTACATTGCCTACAGTTCACTCGAAATTATGAGAAAACTACTCATATTTTCGAAGTATTTTATTTTTAATTAAATAAAATTTTAAATAAATTTCTTTAAAGACCTGTATTCGAAGGAAAAGATTTCAGTAAATACAAAATAAATCTTTTATATTGTAGTTGTAGGAAATTGCCGAAAAAAATAACTTCTCCAATTTTTGAAATTTGTGAATTTAACTAAAATGATACCCGCACTGTTTTAAGCGTTCTTTGACGAAAAAGTTCAATAAAACATATGAAGCTATTTTTCAGAAAATTTTGAAAATGTTGACAAGGCTTAATGCTACTTCCTAAAATCAAAACAGACTTCAAATTCTTAGGGCCTCGAGTGCGTCTCCGATTGATCGGGGAATACTAGTGAAAATCTTTTGAACGGTTTAGCGTTGCGTTAGGGACGCACTAGCGTTGACCACAGACAGTTTGTTTAAACCAATTTTCTGGTATTTCGGAACCCCTAAACGTGGATTCTGGTTAAAGGACTTGTTAGAGGAATTGACTACATATAGGAACAATACTTTTCCACTCCACCAGGACTACACAACACATACCAGGACTACACAACAGGAGAATTTCTGTCGAAAAATTGCCGAATTTTAAGCATCATTACAAAACTTTTACTCCGTGGTAAGATGAGAAAGTAATATATCTTTAGTACGTGGTAAGATGAGAAAGTAAAAAATGGTCAATCTTGCAACCGAAAATACACTACCTTTGGGAGAACTTACATCACAATCGTCGTTCCAGAGAAAACAACAGTACAAAAAATTTAGTTTTTATCAGGTTACAAATAGCAGTTCTTTTGAAATTGCACACTAATTTTATTTATATAATATACAATTATTTCTATTAAATTATAAATTGATTTGTGGTACTTACTGGAACCTACATTTTCACCCATATAGGGCCAATAATCTTATATTGAAGGTAATAGGTCTCGGTGAAATGTTTTTCACATGTGCTTCACATAAAATGAAAGTTCCCTTGTATTATTCTGTAGGTGCACAATATTTTCAAATCAATTATATCAGGATTCAATTCAATTTACTGTTTCGTCGAATGTACACAAAAAAGTGTACATTTTCAAGTTTCCCTAGAGTTTCCAGAACGAATGTGACAAGGGAATACTAATCTACCTATTGTACTGCCTACGTCAGGTCGCTTTTTACGTGCTTCAGCCATACAAGCTACGCATTTTCCTTTGAATTTGCAAGTGATTCTCCTTTAAACAATTTCTTAGCACACGGAAAATTCATAAAGCCGTTTACCACATTTGATCTATACGTGAATTACTAAATGACTTTACACAGACTTTAAAACACATTTGGCAGACAGAAGAGCCGGGAGGGAGTGTAAACGCCTGTACACACCCGTTTAAGCAGAGAACTTTTCTAAAAGAAGTCGCAGATGGAGTATTCATCGCTGCTAATCCACATGTAAGTAGAACATTCATATGCTAAGTTCTTTTGGCAGACGAAGCATTTCTAAGGGCGTTTACAGCTGTGGTTACGCATGTCTCTCTGAAAAGCCCTTTTGATCGGCAGCTCATTCTTGACGTTCACCGTCTTGGCATTATCTCTAAACTTATCCTACACCCTCATCTCTTCTGGCAAACCAAGCATTCATAAATGCGTTCACCACACGGGATCTAAATGTGAAGCATGACATGTCCTGTTGCTGCGAGGTAACTTTGGTAGACGAAACACGTGGTGGTACTCTTTACTATGCATTCGCACGTAGTTCTCGCTAAAGCTTTTTTGCATTTCAAACAGGCATAAGGACCTTCGCTGCTATTTATATGGATGTGAATCACTTGTGTACATCTCTCCGCGAAGCTATTTTGGCTGACGGAGCGATCATATTGTTCATCGTTGTGGTTCCGCTTGTGCCTAGATAAATTACTTCTTGTGAATCTCCTTTGACGCTGCATTCATCAAGGTGTTGACTGCTGTGACTACCCATATGACTCGCTAGATCTTTTCTATTTGAGAATCTCCTTTGACAGACGGTGCATTCATGAGGGGGACCAGCGTCGTGGATTAACATGTGCGCAACAAAAGCACATTTATATGCAAATTTACTTCCGCAAACGAAGCATTGATAAGAGTTTTGGGCTGTATTTACGCTGTTGAGATTACGCACGTGCTGCGTAAAACCACTTTTCCATAAGAAGGTTTTTTGACACGCAGAGCATTTGTGAGGGCGTTCGCCGCTGTGAATTCGCATGTGCATAACTACATATCCTCTCCGTGCAAATCTCTTTTGACAAATGGAACAACCATAAGGGCGTTCACCGCTGTGGATCCGCATGTGCGCACGTAAAGATCCTCTACTTGCGAAGCCCTTGTGGCAGATGGGGCAACCATGAGAGCGTTCACTATTGTGAATTCGCATGTGCGCAACTAAATATCCTTTATGTGTGAAACCCTTTTGACAGATGGAACAACTATGTGGACGTTCACCACTGTGGATCCGCATGTGGCTAACTAAGAGATATTTTCCTCTGAAGCCTCTTTGGCAGACGGGGCATTGATATGGGCGCTCAGATGGTTTCGCTCCAGCATCCTTAACTGTTGGGTTCTTTCGTCTGTTGCAGTCATCACAATTTTCAAAAGTTATTTCCACTTGCGACTTCGGCTTGCCGACATTGCCTGCTATGTCACATTGCCCACCTGTGTGCAGAAATATTTCATTAGAAACCAACCAATGTCATTTTTCAAAAAATAAAGTAATCAAGCTCAGAAAAAAAAATGAAAAGTGACTTGTACCACAAATTCTGTTTGCGACATGGTTCAATTATAGTGATCAAGGAAAGTTTTGTTGAGACCATCCTATTAAGTTTTCTTTATCCCTTCAGTAAACAATGCTAAACAGTATACTGTTTTGGCTTTAGTAATTACAACTAAATGCCTTCCAGCAGTGCGTTTGGCAGAGACGTCGTTTGTTATTGTGGGCGCGCCAGAGGTTTACAGATGCGCCTGCTACCATCGCTCTTCTGGTGGATTGTAAGCTTTCGAGCGATCGGGACCCCCCCCCCCCTTAAACTTCGATTTTTAAAGTCGCCTTTTAAGGTAAGCACATTTCTGAGGCCACGAGCCCCGCTGAGGACGCTGGCGAAATAACTAAAAAGATTCAATTATAAGTAACAATGACCAGCTGTAATAGGACACTAAAAAATCGAAGTATAAACAGGCACGCGGAAGTTGACTAGAATCGGCACTGCAGCGCTGGCATTATCGGGAGACTGCAGCGCTAGATGAATAGAACTGCCGTTGTTTCTTTCAAATAATGTCTTTAACCGAAAAACGTAGTTTCTTTTTCTGCTACTTTCGTAACAACTCTCTAAGCCTTTTCGGCGTTGTACGTAACTCTCCTTGAACACTGACAGTTGCAAAGTTACAGCTCACAGAACATTCAACATGAATTTAACCACTGAAAATTCAGATTCTATAGTTGAGGCGAATCATATACTTTTCCTCTGTACACTGTAGTGTAGGAAAGATAAGTAATAACACACAACTTTAGCAGCCCATTATTGTCCATTAAGAAGTGTCTGCAACCTTCTGAATACAATAGAATATGCAGTAGAATGTCTGTAACTGTATTGTTGTATTTTTTTTCTAGATTTCCGTTAAGAAATTCACTTTATTCAGTTTTACCATAATAATTCGGGAAAATCGGTACCATGAATCTGTGGGTGCATTTATTCGTTTATGCGTGTGCATTATTATGGAAGCAATCTTTGCAATGTTGCCTCTGAGTTTGTATGTCCAAGCTCCTGTCATTTGCATTGGAGGTGAATTTCGTTAAACAATTTAAAAAAAATATTATAACCCAATGTTATTGGCAATTAAGTTATATTTATTTAAACTTACCAACAGGGCATTCGCTTTTGATTTTAAAATCTTCATTGCATATAACCAAAGGGTCCTGCAGCAGAAAAAGAGACAGTTTAGTCAATATACTATGATGTCGGATATACACAAATATAATTAATCCTCGGATGCAAAATGTGAGCCTCGAAAACCAACGACTCTTTTCATTTGGGGGCACATTGTAAAATTTGGGCAATCTAGGTGTAAAAAAATTAATATTTTCGTAACCGTACGTCGTATATTGGTGAAATTTGGTACACATATACTTTAGAAGTTTTTTCTTATACTCGTAGATTTCGAAGGCGGCGGCGATGGTGTAGCCGTTAGCGTATCGGACTGTTACACCCAAGTTTGCGGGTTCAAACCCGATCGAAGCCGTGGATTTTTAAGGGCGAAAAAATCCTTCGTACGCCTTCCTTCGGAGGGGAAGTAGAGCCGTCTGTCCCATGTTAGTACATTTACTGCATGTAAAAGATCCTCAAGCCTAAATGATGCTTCTGAGCTAAATTCAAATCGCCTGTTTCGTCGCCCAAGTAATACCTCCTTTCTCCCATGGTTGGTGAAAGGAGTGTAACGAAATTTGCGTGGTCAGACGGAAAAGCAGGCCTCATGGCCTGAGTCTCGCCACGTGAAATAAGGCAAATTCAATTCAAAGGTGTGGGAGGAAGGTTAACTCTTTAGTACACGCGCCTTTATCTATAATTCAACTACAGGCGCCGTCTGAATCTCCTCGAGACGAAAAGAGACGGGCACTAGCACTTTTTTCATCACTCTTCCCAATGCGACATCACGAATCTCTCTTCGTCTGCAAGGATATTGCAAAATACGCGATGAACGGTATTTGTAATCAGGACGCGACTCGGAGCGGCTGGATTGTTGACATGCGGTCTTTCACATGCCACACGCCGTTTGCTTCGTTTTGAAGCAGTAAATCTTGGAGAATCATTACACTTTTTTCAATTTACTAATATTTAGTGTAAAATTATCTAATATTTATTGTAGAAGAACATATGACATAATGCATTTTGTTTCAGCTCAGAATCGACTGCCGTATTTGGTTTAGAACAAAAAGTAGTTTTTCTATATTGTGTCAAAATACTGACAGGAGATTTCTGTTAAAACCTCACTCAATATCCAAAAACTCTTTGTCATTACAAACGAACAACACTCACCTTTTCTGTATTTTTCTGTGAGTAGATATAGACTAATAATGAATAATAAAAACTATCAATAGGAATGAAAGCATATGTACTTTATCATCCATTGACAAATCAAACTTTCAGTAGCACTTACGAGGTACACAGTTCGATCAAACTCGAATTATTGGGACTGCGCGTGGCCGAGGGAAGTTTGAGCAAGTCCAGACATGAATCACCTCTCTTTGGATTTCTCTGAAAAACATCGTCGTTGTCGGAAACTTTCGACATTTGACTATCGAGATATGTTAAAAATCTCGCTTTGGATTACTTGAAAAATCAATTTTTTCCACCTAGACCGCTTAACCCTTGTGTCTACAGTGGGTTACGCGGATAACCTCTACAACTTAAAATATCAATTTTGGACTACTGAGATAGATTTTTTTCTGAACGTCCAGTTATTCGTTTATTAGCCTCGAATTAACATTATTATGCAGTCATATGCCCCAAAGACTTATCATCAGAAAGTTATTTTGGTTTAAATATAAAACACTCTTTAATCTCCATTGGGTTACCCGGGTAACCCTACATTCCGCAATTAAAGCAAATGAAAATAAGGCTTTTTTTCTTGACGTTTAGTTACTGGGAGGCCATTTAATTATATAACTTACTTGTCGAAGTAGAAAAAGATCAAGTTCATGAACAATTACTAATAGAATCACATCTTTATACCGTGTTTGGCTGGTTTGGATGGCATGTACTGGGTGAACTTGGTACGACCTCGAAATGGAAATAGTTGTTCATCCACCGTGAGTTTTCGATGGTTTGTAATTTCTTCTCAAATTTTCGTTTAACAAAGTAAAAATATCTGAAATTGTGGCAGCCTTATCATTTTCTTCACGTTCTGCTCGCGTATTTCCATTATCTAATCTGAGAAATCTTCCAATTTGCCAAAATCTATGTATTGACATGCTTGCCCGGTATAATGGATACGCATCACTTTTCCACAATTCCTTCATGTGCTCAAAATTTGAGAAACGCACACCTGCTGTAATCAAAATGCCCAAATAAGCATCGAATTCCATTGGGGTCAGAGGTATCCATGTTCTCTCTCCATTGCTCACCCCGGCATTATAAATTGCAACTGTCTGATTTGCTTTCCTATTAGTTTCTCTAATAATAATGTCACACATTTGCTCGGTGAATATACGCTTGAAAGTGTCTTTTGTGGACAAAGTATTGGTGGCTTTCACTGGCCCCAAGTTCTGACGCAACACATTGTGTTGCGATTTACATTTTGCAGGATTGCAGGATTCTGCGATTTGCATTGAAAACCGTACACCATTCAGTCCCGTCCCTACAATATAAAACTTCTCCTGTTGGTGATACCTGATTATTACCATTACTAGTAGAGTTGTCAGGTTCAACCTCACTTTCATCTTCATCCTCAATTTCGACATTTAAAGTTTCTGGATTGTTATTCTCATTACCAGAATCAGAGCAATTATCAGGCACCCAATTTTCATCAGAATCATCGACACTCAGATCTTCATCACTAGCGTTATCTCCATGCCCAAATAACTGTCTTACGTAAATCTGTTTATCTTCAAAAGGCAGAGAACGGTATTCCTCATCCGTTAGTTCCTGAAATTCTTCCATTCTTCAACAATGAATAGATAAACAATACATGCAATGATTAGAAAATTCTAAAACACTCCTGATTCGCAACCGAACACCGTACAATAATAACTCATCACACACTATTTTATCATTTGTTTCAAAGGCTGCCAACTATGCAAGACAGTCATACCAACATAAAACAATGAAATACAATTGATTACTAATAATGATAACAAAACATGGAAACGCAAA
This sequence comes from Teleogryllus occipitalis, assembly GCA_011170035.1. Classification (NCBI taxonomy): domain Eukaryota; kingdom Metazoa; phylum Arthropoda; class Insecta; order Orthoptera; family Gryllidae; genus Teleogryllus; species Teleogryllus occipitalis. Next base: position 8,857 of record BLKR01004988.1, read on the forward strand.
GCAAAATTGCTCATAGTAAACAACGAAAATAGGCGGGTTACCCGGGTAACCCAAGTGTAGACTAAAGGATGTTTCTTTTATCGTAGACACAAGGGTTAAATTTGACACTGTGACACATAGTCATGAAAACAGACCTATTACAATAAATGTGTCTATTTTCATGGCTCTTGTATGTCTTGCAAATTAAAGTTAATGTTGAAAGACGTTTATTGTTATTACACGCCGAATTAATAACGCTAATACTTTTTAAATGAAATGATTGATAAGAAAATGAAAGACCATTGCATTTTCTGCTATATTAACATGGCTGATTGATTTGCTGAAGTATAAACGATGCTCATTGGATGGAGAACATGCAAAAGTGTAAATAAAACAGCTATGATGCCCATGTCAAGTTGAACACATTTTGCAGTGGAGAAGCATGGCATTTTTCATGGTCTTCGCTAGATTTGTCCAGTGGTCGGGTCAAATTATAGTTATGAAGGGGAATACCGCAATATCTTCGTATGTTCTGTTTTTTAACGTTAAGACCACACAAATTTTTCTGATAACTGTTTCTCATTTTTTAAATAAATTTCCGGAGCACTACAGCTATGGAAATTGCTTTAAAAATATTCGGTTTGTTGTTCATGTGACAATAGAGTAAGGTGGAATATGTGTGATGCGACAGAAAAACTAAAATTAATTCAATTCGATAAATTTGAAATAAATTTTAAAACTCGTTTGGAATTCGATTATCTTTCATTATGATTATTGCTTTTTCTGCTAGAAAGCATACCCTTCCTAGCAGAATATTTCAAATGAGTATGAGGCCGACTGATAAGTCACGGCCATGTGACCCAGCGTGCCACATATCAAATATCTCGTGGGATGTGATAAGTGCTGAATCCAAACAAACACGAGCCAAACTGTCGGCACTCACGAGTCGAGACGCCACTGAGAAATCTAATGCTCCTAGAACATCACATACTTTTTCGCATTGTTTCTAAATTAGCCATTTTCGGCAATTCAAAGAGATCAACTAAAATGAAACTTGCGCCATTCTTTTAAGTGTGCCCTGTTTTATCCGTGGAACTATTTCTAAGAGATAATTTTGAGAAAATGTGTTTTTTATAAATTGATTTAATTTTGAGCACAAAATACGACTCTTCTTTCAAAAACTTGTACTAGACCATTTTTAAAGAGCTGATTTTTTAGAAGATTTTGTTGAAGGCAAACATCACTATCTTCAAGGGTGTAGTTTTGAAATGTTAACTTTTTGAAATTTTCGAAAATACAGAGAATTTACCGGAAATAAGACTAGCGCCAATTTTAGCGCCCTTTTATACACAAGAAGTGAAAATTTAAATAAAAATTTAAAGTTCAAGCAGTTTTTTAGAAAATAATTGCTTAAAAAATTAAGTGCCTATATTTCACACAAAATTACGCGAAAAGTACTCATATTTTCGTGAATTGAATTATTGAATTTTGTGAAAACTACTCATTAATTGTACATACATTTATTTCAAGATCTGTTTTCTCTTATCTGCCTTATATGCCTATGGGCCTGCTGTCTGCCTATGGGCAAGCTGTCGAAAAGTGAAGATAGTTCTAATTTTTACCTTAAAATGTTGTATTGAAATTAGAACTTCCTGTTGTTTTCCATAACACCTTAAAAGGTGTCAGCATGTGCATTTTTAAAATCTGAGAAGAAAACGTTTTAAAATCTTCTTCCTTCAAATTATAAAATAGTGCAATGAAATTTTTTAAGAAAATAATTCTGGCAGATAAGGGTTAAAGAACGGAATTCATTTAGGATCTTCAATATTGTAGTTGTAGGACGACGTCCAAAAAGTTTGAAGTTTTGCAATTTTCGAAAAATAAGTTCAACGAAAATGAGACCTGCACCGTTCTCTTAAGCGTCCTTTACGCTATTCGAGGACGAAATTTAATAAAAAAATTTGGAGCCATTTCTAAGACAAGGGGATCCTATATCACCCAAATTGTTCTCAAGTCTTTTGGAAAAATGAAAAATAAAAATACAGGTATTAATATTAACGTATATAGAGGCTAATAAGACTAAACAACCTGTGTTTTGCAGATAATGTAAAACTATTTTCATCTACTGCAAAAGAATTAGAGAAAATGATGCAAGACTCCGTAACGAATGTACAATCGTAGGACTACAGACGGATCTTCAAAAACATAAAATAATGTCTACGTAAAAACCAAAAGAAGTGATAATATACAGCAAAGAAAATGGAGTATGTGAACAAGAAAGCGGCGACCGAGGCGCGTCGTTGGCTGCCGTCATCAAGCAGCACCGCTACAGGCGGCTGTGATCGAGGCACGCCCGCCTTTCTCCGCCGCCCGCTCTGCTGCAGGCTCTGCCGGCGCCCAGCCGCTCCGGGAGGACGCCATCACGCCACAAAAACAGTAACAACTTTGTGTTCACCCGTAACCGGGTGCCCGTCAGCTCCTTTCCGTGCCATCGCCGACGGCTCAGTCAGTACTATTGTCGTGCGTAGTCGTCCTGTGTCCGTGGAGTGAACAAGAAAGCGGCGACCGAGGTGGGTCGTTGGCTGCCGTCATCACGCAGCACCGCTACAGGCGGCTGTGATCGAGGCACGCCCGCCTTCCTCCGCCGCCCGCTCTGCTGCAGGCTCTGCCGGCGCCCAGCCGCTCCGGGAGGACGCCATCACGCCACAAAAACAGTAACAACTTTGTGTTCACCCGTAACCGGGTGCCCGTCAGCTCCTTTTCGTGCCATCGCCGACGGCTCAGTCAGTACTATTGTCGTGCGTAGTCGTCCTGTGTCCGTTGGGTGAACAAGAAAGCGGCGACCGAGGCGGGTCGTTGGCTGCCGTCATCACGCAGCACCGCTACAGGCGGCTGTGATCGAGGCACGCCCGCCTTCCTCCGCCGCCCGCTCTGCTGCAGGCTCTGCCGGCGCCCAGCCGCTCCGGGAGGACGCCATCACGCCACAAAAACAGTAACAACTTTGTGTTCACCCGTAACCGGGTGCCCGTCAGCTCCTTTTCGTGCCATCGCCGACGGCTCAGTCAGTACTATTGTCGTGCGTAGTCGTCCTGTGTCCGTTGGGTGAACAAGAAAGCGGCGACCGAGGCGGGTCGTTGGCTGCCGTCATCACGCAGCACCGCTACAGGCGGCTGTGATCGAGCCGAGCTCCCTGCGAGGCACGCCCGCCTTCCTCCGCCGCCCGCTCTGCTGCAGGCTCTGCCGGCGCCCAGCCGCTCCGGGAGGACGCCATCACGCCACAAAAACAGTAACAACTTTGTGTTCACCCGTAACCGGGTGCCCGTCAGCTCCTTTTCGTGCCATCGCCGACGGCTCAGTCAGTACTATTGTCGTGCGTAGTCGTCCTGTGTCCGTTGGGTGAACAAGAAAGCGGCGACCGAGGCGGGTCGTTGGCTGCCGTCATCACGCAGCACCGCTACAGGCGGCTGTGATCGAGGCACGCCCGCCTTCCTCCGCCGCCCGCTCTGCTGCAGGCTCTGCCGGCGCCCAGCCGCTCCGGGAGGACGCCATCACGCCACAAAAACAGTAACAACTTTGTGTTCACCCGTAACCGGGTGCCCGTCAGCTCCTTTTCGTGCCATCGCCGACGGCTCAGTCAGTACTATTGTCGTGCGTAGTCGTCCTGTGTCCGTTGGGTGAACAAGAAAGCGGCGACCGAGGTGGGTCGTTGGCTGCCGTCATCACGCAGCACCGCTACAGGCGGCTGTGATCGAGGCACGCCCGCCTTCCTCCGCCGCCCGCTCTGCTGCAGGCTCTGCCGGCGCCCAGCCGCTCCGGGAGGACGCCATCACGCCACAAAAACAGTAACAACTTTGTGTTCACCCGTAACCGGGTGCCCGTCAGCTCCTTTTCGTGCCATCGCCGACGGCTCAGTCAGTACTATTGTCGTGCGTAGTCGTCCTGTGTCCGTTGGGTGAACAAGAAAGCGGCGACCGAGGCGGGTCGTTGGCTGCCGTCATCACGCAGCACCGCTACAGGCGGCTGTGATCGAGGCACGCCCGCCTTTCTCCGCCGCCCGCTCTGCTGCAGGCTCTGCCGGCGCCCAGCCGCTCCGGGAGGACGCCATCACGCCACAAAAACAGTAACAACTTTGTGTTCACCCGTAACCGGGTGCCCGTCAGCTCCTTTTCCTGCCATCGCCGACGGCTCAGTCAGTACTATTGTCGTGCGTAGTCGTCCTGTGTCCGTGGAGTGAACAAGAAAGCGGCGACCGAGGTGGGTCGTTGGCTGCCGTCATCACGCAGCACCGCTACAGGCGGCTGTGATCGAGGCACGCCCGCCTTTCTCCGCCGCCCGCTCTGCTGCAGGCTCTGCCGGCGCCCAGCCGCTCCGGGAGGACGCCATCACGCCACAAAAACAGTAACAACTTTGTGTTCACCCGTAACCGGGTGCCCGTCAGCTCCTTTTCGTGCCATCGCCGACGGCTCAGTCAGTACTATTGTCGTGCGTAGTCGTCCTGTGTCCGTGGAGTGAACAAGAAAGCGGCGACCGAGGTGGGTCGTTGGCTGCCGTCATCACGCAGCACCGCTACAGGCGGCTGTGATCGAGGCACGCCCGCCTTCCTCCGCCGCCCGCTCTGCTGCAGGCTCTGCCGGCGCCAAGCCGCTCCGGGAGGACGCCATCACGCCACAAAAACAGTAACAACTTTGTGTTCACCCCTAACCGGGTGCCCGTCAGCTCCTTTTCCCCGCTGAGATGCAGAAAGACTCTTCAACGAACGAAGCTGAGAGAGTAGATGCCAACAAAAAAGTACATTATTTTCAGCGGCAAATTGTTTTTTAGATAACTTCAATCACATAAAGAAGCCACAAGAACGAAACCATAAGCTGTGAGAATTTAGTAAAATCATTTATTTGCAAGCCCATTATCATAATTTTTAAGTAAATGTGTTGTGAAATTTATTCTATTTTATTTAGCATGCAATCTCGCAACCAAAGACACCCCGGTAGTTTACTATTATATATATATATATATATATATATATATATATATATATATATATATATATATATATGTAAAATAGTAAACTTCGTTATCCCTAAGTGAGCTTCGCACCGCGTGGGCGTTACCTCCCACGTCCGCCGTCAGACCTGTTGAATTGATTTAATTCAATTGTCCTTTGTAGACCAATACCGGTTATGCACGTTTGGGAGCATACATGCAAGTTTATGACAAAGAAAAAGATTGTGAATCTAAGACACGAAATCATATATTCTTCATTTAGAACTAAACACACACAAAAAGACTGAACTCTACTATCTAGAGTTCGTTACTCGTACGCGAACCTCGAATTCGTAGTTGGCGTTGAGTAAATCTACAACAACCACCTTCATGTCTGAACAAAGTTTAATGATCATTAAAAATAATTACTCTCAATAGAGATAAGTTCTATATTTTTAGTCTAGTTAACCAGCTGGTGCAAATGATAATCTCGCCTCTGATTCGTTTTAGACATTACCAAATTTACACAAAGTTCTTATTTTACACCTTCAAATTATTTACAATTCCCACTGACTTGTGGACGATATTCAACAAATATCAATGACTTCATTATTGCACATGTTAAACTGAATGCATTGAAATAATTTAATACCCTAATAATATTTACAACAATTCTTCGACTTAACGTCAATTTTGCTTTGACATTCAAAAAATGGTTTGAAAAACATATTTCTTTAATTCTAATCTCACATTTGTTGTTCGTTAATCGATAATGCAAGTTTTTATAATCATTGATGCCTTCTCACGCACGGGTACTCGCGCTTCCTCAATGGGAGAGGGGTTGAACGACCTCGTCGGGTTCCGCTGGCGGGGTGTAAACACTGCTGGGCACCAACGCCGGCTGGCGGCTCGCGATCCTTGCGACCTCGCGTCGTGGCGATGCGGCGGCTCTGGGCGCTGCAGTAACTTCGACGCGTAGGCGACCAGGCTAGCTTCGAAAATGGGCGCGTCCTCGGCTAGATCCACCGCTGTGCTCGCCCCTTCTCGGTTTCAACCACTTCTTCTGCGTTGCCGTCGGCTTCGATTCCCTCGTTAGCAGATGACGGAAACTGCATGTTCTGGAGACTGATCTGCAGCTGTGGTAGCGTGGGTGATGTGCTAATTGCAGGCCGTAATCCGGCGGGTTTTTACGGCGTGAATTTTGCTTGGTGTGACTGCAAGTAATGCCGTTAGCACATTTTACTTGGGCTCATGTCGTACGCTTCTTCGTTCCGTCGCCTCCGTCCGTTCACGTCACATTCCAATTCCATTTGACCACTAAGAAGCGGACTTGCCTACACACTCGTTTCCCGTTTCTAACACGAAGGCTTCTCTGACCACGTTGGAAACTGGAATTCTCACAGGATTCTTTCCTATGCAAAACGGCGTATTGGCTGAATAGAATGGTCCGTGACACGCCGAAATGAACACTTAATCACGCTTCAAAAATCATTCCAACTCTTCCCACTTCAGCGGACTTTTCAACAGTTCTCCAGAAAAACTACCAGATTTTACAACCACTCTTCTTCAGAGATTCTTACCGGAGACTTTAACCCCTCTTTCGGAGACTTTAACCGCCTGCGCGAACTCGACTATTCTCCTCAAGAAATTATATATAAGCACACACACACACACACACACACACACACACTCAACGCTCTGGCTGGCGGCGGTGGCACGGTTCGTACCGTCCGTGGTTCGTCGACTGGAGGATGCAAATTTATTTGAAGATTTCCTAAAATAGGAAATCAGGGAGACTTATCTCGTCGACAAAAAATAAGAAAGAAAAAACATTACCGAATATTTGAATCACGGCTAGTGAATAATTAAAGGAAAGCTAAAACAAAACAATATTCAATATTCTGAAAATTCCTGCGCAACCCTTTACTTAAAAGAGGAAACTATTACCTAATACTTAATCAGAATAAAAAAATAAAAAGGAGTTTCTTCCAATTTTTGGCGACTAAGAGACCGCAAACTGTCCCAAGAGCCCAAGGTACTGGTGAATTATATCCAGAGATTGTCAGTCTGTAGGTAAAATGGCTGGGAAAAGTCCGGGTGGTTTGCTGTAATAGCCTGGCGAAACGCTGCCTTAATTTTGTTGAACGTCTATTCATGCTCATCAGTCCAGTGCCATTTCGTTCCTTTTCTCAATAGGTTTACGAGGGGTGCCGTAAGAATCCCGTAACCTGGAATAAATCTAGATTGATAGACGCACATGTCTAAAAATCCTTTTAATTGCTTGGCATTTTGTGGGCGTGAAATCTGGTCTATGGCATTGACCTTCTCTGGGTCAATTTGCACACCATCTGTGCTAACGCGATAACCTTAAAATGAGATTTCCGACCCGCAGAATTGTGATTTATTGAGATTCAATTTCATGTGGTGTACCGACGAACATTCCAATAGCCGTTCCAGGTGGCCGAGATGTTCCTGGAAGTGTTGTGATGAAATTACAATATCGTCGATATAAGGGGTGACGAATTGTTTGATTTCGTCGCCTAATTTTTCATCGAGGCAACGACTGAAGGCTGCTCCACTGTTTTTTAGACCGAAAGGCATTCTTTTCCTGACGTACGTCAATCCGTTATACAAAAATCCCGTGAATTTTCTGTCGTCTGGGTGAATTGAAATTTGCCAATATGAGCTTAAAAAATCTAATGCCGAAAAAAATTTTGTTGTTGGACTGAATTGAGAGACCTAAAAATTTTGTTGCCTTAACATCAGTCAATGGTACACCGTTCATTTTCAATGGAGCACAGAATTGTTTATTTGAAATAGAAAACTGCATTAAAACCGTTTTCTTTTCGTTTACTATTAATTTGTTATTTCGGAACCAATTTGAAACATCTGATATTGTACTATTTACGGTTTTTTTATTGCAAAGGATGTTCGTGTCATCTTCAAAGAGAACCGTTCTTCCGTTTCGAATCGTCGAGGGCATATCGTTTACGTAAAGTAGGAACAGAATAGGGCCTAAAATCGATCCTTGAGGAACTCCACGTGCAATGAGCAAATAGTCGGAAAGGTGTGTACGTAATGTTCCATCATTCCAGTAAGGTATTTCAACTCTCTGAGATCGTTGTTTAAGGTACGAACATAACCAATCTAAAGCAATACCACGGATTCCATATGAAGGTAATTTTGAAAGTAAAGTGTCATGATCAATGACGTCAAAAGCTTTTGAGAGATCTAAAAATAATCCAATAGGTGCCTCGTTTTGATCCAATGATGAGGCGACATTTTGAAGAAAAGAAAATATAGCTGTTTCCGTTGATTTTGATTTTCTAAATCCATGTTGGCAATCTGAAAGCGCGTCGTGTTTACTGAGAAAGGTTTCCATTCGTACGTAAAAAAGTCTCTCTAATATTTTTGAAAAGAACTGATAGAAGAGAAATGGGCCGATAATTTTGAATTTCATTTTTGTTACCTTTTTTGAAGAGCGGCTTAATTTTAGCTGTTTTGAAAATATCTGGAAACGTTCCGGTGCATAATGATGAATTAAATAGGTGAGTTAACGGGTGTATAATGGCATACGCACAGGTCTTTAACAAAGCATCCGGAAATTCATCTAAACCGGACGAATATTTATTTTTTAGTTTACCGATTATTTTGAGAATTTCATAGGAAGAAGTTTCGGAAACGAACATCGTATCTAAAATTTTGGGTGAACTGTCTATTATTGAATTTTGTGGCTGAAGACCCTGAGTGAGATCGGCAGCAATTCTCGAAAAGTATTGGTTAAAGAGACTAGCCACTGTGGCCGGATCGTTCACATTTATATCGTTATATTTTAAAACAACATTCTCTACGGGATTTCTAGTTGATTTGGTCGTATTTTTTATTATATTCCACATTGCTTTTGTTTTGTTTTTTGAGTTCAAAATATCCTGATCGTGTTTCATGATTTTAGTCTGCCTTATGACTTTTCGTAACAATGTTTTGTATTTTTTAAAGTAGACAAGGAAATCTTGAGATACGTTATGACGTTTAGAAATGAAAGAAAGAATTCGCTTGTTTTTACAAGATGTTCTAATCCCTTGTGTTATCGAAGAATTGCTTTTCCGTGAAATATTTAATTTTCTTTTTTGAAGAGGAAAGCAAGTGTTAAAATGAAATGAAAGAGTTGAAAAAAAAGAATTATATTTGTCGTTTGTATCAACAGCATTATAAACCGCTTCGCATGACTCCTGCATCAAGTAATCAATGAATAATTTTATTTTACTTTTTGTAAACAATCTAGTCATACGTGTATTATTTATTGTGTCAGTGATCGCATTTCTTATAATGGTAAGAATTTGTGCATCGTGGTCACTGTATCCTAAATCTTTTGTTTCAACTTCATATCGTGTAGTAGTTTTGTTAATTATAATTTGATCAATTACCTTCATCGAATTTTGTGTGATCCGTGTAGGTACATTAATTGTAATGTCTAAATTGAAGGAATTAATTAAATTGAGAAACTTTTCTTTCCCGCCAGATTTGACCAGAAAATGAATGTTAAAATGTCCGCATACACCAATGGATTCAAAAGAGCGATTGCTGACTTTATTAAGTGTTATCTCCAGGTTTTCTAAGAACAAAATATAATCTGCAGTTCTCTTTGTTGGAGGTCTGTAAATGCAAAGTATTATCACTTTTAGTGAAGTAAGATGTACAACAGAAATTTCGAAAATATTTTCAATGGAATACACATGCAATTCCGCCAAGGGGATAGAATCAATATTATTTCTACCGTAAATACAAGAACCCCCATACGTAGGACCTTTATGCGGTTCTCTCTCTCTCTGCAATAAAAGCCTGCGAGGTAAAAGTTTGGAATTTGGAATTTGAAAAGTTACAAGCGTCTTCAGAACTCAGTCTAGTCGCCGTCGCTGCTGCAATCAGAGAGAGCTCCTCCGAGGCACGCCGCGATACTTATGGTACTCGAGTGCGTCTGGGGAATTTTTGGAGGGGTGAATATTCTCCTCTTTTCGTGACCTTCAGGAAAAACATTATTCGCTAGTTCGGACGTCAGAGTTCGAAAAGCTGTGGGTAGATGGCGCGTTTACAAGCCATCGCTTCGCCGCGTACTCTACTCCTCTCTGTTCGCGGGCTTCTTTTCGTAACTGATGGTGGTATTTTGGGGTTGTCTAATCCCATGACGTCACTATATATATATATATATATATATATATATATATATATATATATATATATATATATATATATATATATATATAAGAAACATATTTATCTTAAAATAACTTCTCCACAGAGAGCATGTCGCAACCAGTCGCGCCTTCCGTGGGCGGTCGAAGGATCAATTGGTCCGCGCGTCTGTAAACACGACCTCTGTCGCCCCGGAGAAGCGAGGGGCACGATGTTTATTATACACGCCTCGGGACCTCCCCGGGGACACAGACTGCGCAGCTTGGAGGAACCTGGGACGACCGCCCAGAATTGTTTACAGGAAGTGTGCGAGGGAGAGCGTTCGGGAAAATTCCATCAAAATTACCGACAAGATGCGTAATCTGATTGGAGCAATTTTATTTTCGGCGTAGTAACTTTCGTCCAGGAACAACACGTCTTCCAAAATATCTGTAGAAACTTCTAGAACATTCATGGAAATTGGGGAGGGGGGAAGAGGTTCGTGGGCGCTGAGAAGCGCAGAGAGCAAGCAGAAGCGTATAGGTCTTATGACAGACGGGCCGCACGGGGCGGTAGCGCTGTTCTCAGGACGGAGAATAGTACGGGGAGGAGACGCTCCCGGGCGGGTGCGCGTTGCTAAGGAGATAGTTTTGTTGTTGGCAGTGTTTTATTTGCTCACCGAATGCAAGACAGTTGATAAAAAAGACACTTTAATCAATTTTTTTATTTTATCTCTGCCCGTTCACGCCTCCGTCGAATGTCGCGAATTACGCGACGACGATAATAAGTAGAAGTCGGTTATAATTCAACCGACAAATATCGCGTCTTTGTTTTTGACGTTCGGAATCGTGAGCTGTGGTCATCGATCACGTCGCCACCGCTGATGTTGCCGTTGGTGGCGCTTTCCTGAATGGGAAGTCGGCGACGAGAAGAACCTCTCCTTTGTCAACCCCAAGGAACGCGCCGTCTGGCAGAAAGGAGTCCAGCGACCTTTTTGGAGGCCGTTCACCCCAACGAGTTTCCCGCTGCACATGGTGACTTTGGTAATTTGTCCAGCTGCGACAAATAAAAGAACTATTTTCGCGCCCTTCAAGCATAAAATTCATTTAAGATTTTTTTGACCTGGACAATATTCAACCTTCAGGAAGTGATGGCCGCGCATTGGCTTCTCTTTTGTAATCTTATTAGCTCATCTCTGTTTGTTTTTTTTTTATTTGGTACAAGGGTAAATTCCGGGTTTAGGGTGGCACGATTCCTTTGATTCACTGATTCGGTTCATTAGAGGAGAATCGACTCCATGAACTGAATCCTTGTTTATACGTATTAGTCGCGCGTAGTAAAGTTCATGATGTTACCGCAATAAATATGATTATTTAAAATAAAATCTATTTCACAAACTCATGTTACTTACACTTTTGTTATTGGGGGGCGATATCCCCCCAAACCCCCATTTGAAGACTAAAAGAATTATTCAGATAGTAATGTTCATAATGTTGACACCATGAATATAAATATTTAAAATAAATTCTATTTCAAAAGCACATGATACTTGCACTTTTGTTATTGGGGGACTTTCGCCCCCCCAAACCCCCCATTTTAGTACTAAAAATCAACTCGTCATAAAATAATATCGTAAACAATCAAAAAAGAAAAATCAACTCGCATATTGTTTAAATTATAAAATTTTAATAGTATTACCTCTACTATAGTAATACTTAAAATTAGTGTAATGTCTGTGCACTAAGTACGTAGGACATTTTATAACACGAAAAAACTTCAATGATTCATCAAAATATCACCAAGTCTGCATTTCTGGAAAAATACATACTTTTCATGAACTGAAGTTTCATAAATTAAATCGAAATAAAAAATAACTAGTGAAGTTCATGTTAACGCAATAAATACAATTGTTTAAAATAAATTCTATTTCACAAACACATGCTTCTTAAACGTTTATTATTGCAGGCTATTACCACTCAAACATCCCATTTAATACTAAAAAACAACTCGCCGTCTATTTTTTAACAAATACTACTTAATATGTTAAATAGAGCAGTATTTTTTCAGAAAAAGAAAAAATCAACTCACATATTCGTTGAAATTATAATTTTTTAAATCATTTCTAGAAAATTACTGAATTATTGCTTATCCTTTCTCCACTTTCTACGACACGTATTCCGGGAGGTAGCTATCAAACTTACTTTTAAACTTTGTAGCGTGTAGGCTCTTTCAAGTTAAGCTTCATTTTGACACCATTTAATCACAGTCAAATGTCCTTGTCCGTGCAATTTATAAATAAATTCAGCATTCAAAACATCCATCACAGTAAGCAATACAAACGTATTAAATGCACTAATAGTGCTCAGAAAACATAATTCCACACCAGAAATATCGAGAAATCGTGTTCACCATTAATGATATTCAATTTTTCAACAATAAAAATGTATAGCTTTATATGGCTTTGACCCGGAGTCATATTGTATGTAATTATGCTTTGGCGTAAGAAAATTAATCAATGCCAGCGAAATTATTCTCGAGCACTCAGCCAGTGATTCAAATGAACCGCGCAACTATAAACATAGGAATCACGAGAAATAACGAATCATAAAAGGAACCAAAGGAACCGTGCCACCCTAAACTCGGGATCAACCTGCTACGAGCTATAATTATAAGATTCAATTGTACTAAATTTTAGGCTGTTTCAGTGGAACGTCCATTTAAATGAATTGAACATAAAATTAAGTTCATTATGCTACGCGTTCAGAATTCTTGCAAATTCAGTCAGCCTTCATACTGCTCGTGTATATTTCGCGAATGTTCATTCCCGCCTGAGATATGGCATAATATTCTGGGGAAATACATCTTATAGCTCCCAGACTTTTAGATTACAAAAACGAATCGTACGAATAATAACTAAATCCCACCCACGTGATTCAAGTAAGCCTCTCTTCATTAATCTAGGAATTTTACCATTACCTTGTCTGTTTATTTACGAATCAGTTGTTTTTGTCAAAAATGAATTGCTTAAGGGCGGGAATATATTTTCAGAAAATGCCGATGTCTATTACTATAACACTCGACGTAGAAATCATATTCATCAGGTGACAGTATCAACAGCTCAATACAAAAAATTCACATACAATACATGTACATTATTTTACAACACTTTGCCAGACATTAAACGATTAAATTCGATAGAAAAATTTAAATCGCAAGTGAAATCGTTTCTGCTGCATAACTGTTTCTATACAATTAGAGACAATACTGAGCATCACAAGAAAAGAAACATAAACTTTCACAATGATACATAATGCATTATTTACCATTTGGACTGTATAAATGTGTATAAACAACCTGTAACAAGTACTGTACAACAGCCTCCGGGTCAATTACCCCCATCTCGATCAGGTTTTTCGTCCAGTTTCCCTGATCCATTGAGCAAATGCTGAGATGGCCCCTTGTTTTGCTTCTGGACATAAATGTAACTTCATTTTCTGTGCACGTCTTCTAGAATTCAGTGGGAAATACAATTATTCAAATTATCGTTTCCATGTTGTCGCGGCAGGAAGTATTATTCCGAAGGACAACATGGATAAGAGACAAAATGTATTGCTTATTTATCCTTGAAAATAGATTTTATTACTTGGGAGTTTTTTTTTAATTTAAGTAGTATATGACTTAGTGTAGGGATCACAGAATTTTGAAAATGTGCACACAATAAAGTTTTCCCCATAGCACGTCATACGTAGTTTGAACTGTTTTTTGACGTAAAATAAATAAAAATAAATAAATAAATAAATAAAACTTGATAGTATAGGCGTTTATTTGAACCTGTTAGTTAAAAGTTAGCTTGAGAAGCGCATCAACGAAAGTGATGTAATTGAGAAGTGTGTACGAACATTCTTTGCATTAACTTTCACAATATTTGGGAGAGCATGTGAAGTGATTGTTTGACTTCGAAATAATTTCAAATTTGTAAAATTCGCGCAGAAGGACATTAACTAAATCTAGCATCTCATATAGCACGCTGAGACCGCACACGCACAAAGTGTGGTAGGTAGGCCGAGCATCTAAAGCATAACTTCAGCAACATTAATTATTCGAGGCTGGAAGCGCGAACAAACTTGTACGAGGCGCGGCCCCACGAAGAGAGAAGCGTAGGCGAGAAAGATTTGGACTGGAGCGAGAATCGTACGAGTCCGGAGAAAGGGAAAAGGGTGTGGAAATTGGAGGCTTGGCGGAGTCCAGAGCTCGAGGGAAGGAAACTGGTAACATCGTGGGACAGCGAGCGAAGACGGGTTGCAACGCGAGGCTGCGAGCGGCAGAAAATCCACAAGGTCACCTACAGGCGAGCGATGCGGAGCTGTTGAGGTAAAAGAACTGGCAACATTCATGTGGCGATCAGTTGGGGAAAGAGCTCCACCTCATTGTTCCAAAAGTTCCACGGGCTCATCCGACATCCGCAAAGAGTCCTTAGGAGGATGAGAAAGAAGCATCAACAAGGAAATACGACCTAACAGGCATTGCTACATACCTTGTTACAAACTTAAAACTGTCGTTCTACGGAGCAGCAGATGTATGCCGCCAGCTTTTTGGTGAGACCATTGAAATTCCAGCCCCGTGTCAGTAAGCATTCTACAAGGCTCTCTGTATGAGAGCTGCTCAGATGAAGAAAGAGTACGCTTGATCTGTATAAGTGGAGCATTCACTTTGACAATAAACGCATTCATGGCTATGAATATCTTTTCGTAGTCCTCAAGAATGAAGCATAATACATTAAGTTCTCTGTGCTGAAATTGAAAGATGGGAAACCTCAAACAATCGCAGAAGAACTTCAGGGTTTGCTAGAGAAGCTCAAACTGTGGGGATCAGTTGTAATGAATGTTGCCGACCAATAAAGCGTGAATACAGGCGAAGAAGACAAGCGTTGTTGTACGGCTGCATCAAATGTTCGAAGAGAAAGATCATGCCAAACCTTTCATCGGTTGCCAGCACCATGTGCTGGATTACGTTCTTCGCGTTGTCATGGATGATGAGCTCCTTGGTCGACAAATTCACCGAAGATCGAATACTTCTTTCTGCAAGATTTAAAGAGATATTATGATAAATTTAAAGCAGCCTTCAACAACTGTAAAACGCAGATAAAGGTAACACGCGGCTGGAGAGACATGAAGTTTCTCTACCCCCTCGTTGTGTCTTCCGTCATTTCAGTAACAGGAATGAGATCTCTTTCTAAATTTTTAACAGATCCCAAATGTACGCTGGAATTCTCGTGTCGTTCTTGCCCTTTTTGCGTTTATTCTGATGCCAGAAACTCGGAACAGGCAGCGTAACATTTGTTTATTCATTTCCTACTCTTGGGCTGACCATTGGCTCAGCAGTTGAAGATTTTGCTGAACTATCTGCATTTCTGAAAGACTACCAAACAGATCTCAAATGCTTTAAAATTGGAAACCTGAACCCTGGAAAACAAATGAATTTCCAGTCAACATTTCCCGACGCAACCAGAGCTGTGAGCATGCGATCAAAGTTATGTAAGACTTACACAACTCCTGCCATATCAAGAACAACCTCCCACTGAGATTCATCCTGTCCAATGACATTCTCGTGAATACTTGACTTCCTTGGGTGTTTAATAACTCTACATACTTTACTTTTTCATGGTAACAACCATTAACTTGGCAACACTTTTTTAATGGATATAAAAAGTGGCCTTCTTGACGTGCTGTTAACAAAGAACAAAATCTGCCTTTATTGTAGAGTTGTGAAATTAGTTATTTATGCTGCGAGTGGTAAATGTTGCATTTTCTTTTGCGAGTAGAAAATGTTGCAAGACGGTAGACAAAGTAAAACCACTTTTAACACGTGTGGCATACACTATTTTTTAGTCAGCCTTTTTGTCTTTCATTATATTTTAATTGAAACATACAAATCAAATCCATGTTCATGAAGGTCAGTAGTTGCTCATGCGATCAGAAGAATGCATTTTGTTTTCATTGTTGCATTCTTATTTTTATCTGAATGTAATGAATATTGTCTCAGTTTTAGTGCTAATTCTAAAAATTGAACTCTTAACACGCTTTGCTTACCCTGAAAGAAACTTCTTTTTGTAGGGTGTTTATAAAAATATTACATGAATAATAAACACGCATTTCATGTTCTGTGGTGCAATACCCCTGAATGACAATTCCGCAAAATAATAAAGAACGTTTATCTTCATTTTATTTTTTTATTTAAATACTTTGAATTATCCAATGAATTGTTGAGTTATATAATTAATAAAAATAAAATATACTGAGCAACATGGCCATCTACTTAATTTGAACTCAAGTGAACGAGGAGCGGTGACCGGCGAACTACGGGAGCGATCAGGGGTCTCTGAAGTAAGATGAACGACGACCGGTGAACTAAGAGAACGACCAGAGATCACTGAAGTAGGTGAACGACAACCGGCGAACTAAGAAAACGACTAGAGATCTCTGAAATAGATGAACCATGACCGGCGAACTACGGACGGCGACCGGTGACAGATGAACTATAGTTCACTAAATGGTCTTTCCGTATCGTACCGTTTCTTTTCGTGAATAGTTCAATTGAACTAGTTCGTTCGCGACCGACACATCCCTAGTACCTATGCACTTGATAACTTATGTATGTGGTGTACCACTGCTCTGGGTGTAGGGAGCTTGTTGAATTACTCACACACCTCGCATACATTTGTCGACCCTGAAATCCTCTTCCCTCCCAAATAATTGCTATCTTTATATTAAACTCTTAAAGGTATTAAACTGTTTGATACGTTAGCATATGTTACCTCATGCTCCTGCTTAATCTTTCCAGTGAACACCTCCGTGGGATCCAGAATCACACTGTTCGGTAATTGGAGTTCCTCCTGCAAATGCACCAAAAGTATCACATACAGTACATACTCTATCTTTAATTGAATTAGAAACCATGAAGTAACTGAGAAACATTACAAATAAATCAAATATTCCAAAAATGAACAGAAAGAACATTCTGGAAGGTCAAAAATTAACATTAATTAACAATAATTGCTATCTTTATATTAAACGCTTAAAAGTATTAAACTGTTTGAAGTAAACTACGTTAGCATATGTTATTCTTACCTCATGCTCCTGCTTAATCCTTCCAGTGAACACCTCCGTGGGATCCAGAATCACACTGTTCGGTAATTGGAGTTCCTCCTGCAAATGCACGAAAAGTATCAGATACAGTACATACTGTATCTTTAATTGAATTAGAAACCCTGAAGTAGATACAAACATTACAAATAAATCAAATGTTCCAAAAATAAACAAAAAGAACATTCTCGAAGGTCACAATTTAACATACTACTCCCTAGATCATGCATATTGCATACATGCGTATTAACATACTACTCCATACAACGCCTTATTCGACTATACCTTTGGTTATACAGTATAAGTACAGTTATACAGTACAGTATAAGCGAAACATATGAAACTAGTGCTGCTACAAAATGGCACATACTTTCTTGTATTAAAGTTTTTTTTAATTTCCTTGGTGTGGACTGGCTTTACGGTCTCTCCCCATCCTCTTGCCAGCTGCCATCAATCGCCGCCCAAAGTACTCTTTGGCACTATTACCAGAAGTTTAAAGAAAACGGAGCCGTTTTTGAGTAAATCTTGTTTTTGTTATTTTTTAAAATTGCCCATATTGCTCCCAATATTGCGCGAAAACTACTAAAATTTCCAAACAAAAATATACATGACTATAATGAAAGAACTAACCAGGGAGAAAAAAATTACGTGAACGAAAAATCTTTACCTTCAATGTTGCAGTTGTTGGAAGACGGAAATCATTCAAACTTTTAGAATTTTGGAAAATTCAGAGTTAATCATGAAAATTGTACCTATGCCACCTTTATAAGTAAAAGCAACCTTTATAATTCTTACAAAAAATTTAAAGAAAAAATTTGGAACCGTTTTTGAGAAAATTTTGAAAACGCCCGGGGGCTTCATGTAAATGTCTTGAAACTTCTACTCGAGTCAGATGGACAGGGTTCTTCAATTTGGAAAAAAAATTCTACGCATGGTGTAGGCGCTAGAAATGTTCACAGATGGACGGACGTTTGAAGAAAAAAAAACACTCAAGGGACGCAAAAACGTGTATTTCCATTGAAATCTCAAAATCGATTTTCTGCAGCATGACATAACTTTCTCTGTACTACATTTGTTACTTCGTATACAAAAATGTACGTAAAAGTACTTCGTACGTATACAAAAAAGTAAAAAAACAGCAATTATCCCACTTTATCTCAATTCATCTTAAAAACTATCAATCGTTCGTAAATATTAATCTGACCTAAAATGAAAGAAATTAAAATAGCCAACATTTTATGTGTAAAAAGTTTTCTTCTAGTTTCAATGGTATAGCCGTTAGTGAGCACTGCACTCCGTTTAACCTTCCTCGCTTACTAACTCCCAAATTACATTTTTTTGTAGTTTTATAAAAATAAGTACGGCACCTGGTGAATCAGTTTATATTTTAAAATTAATTGGAAAAGGGGAAGTTGGTACCTCATTGATAACGTGAAAGAGAAAATTAAAATTTTGAAGACGATCTTGCCTTCAGCGACTTTAGGTTTCGAAGGCTCAGGTTTTTATAGTTACATCTTCATATGGATAGTATTAGCGTTGTTATTACTGGATAGCATGCCAGTTATTTTGAAAAATCTGAAAAAGTCCTGGTTTTTACATTTTTTTGTTTTTAAAACGTTTTTCCACTTTTAAAACAATAATTTACTAAGTGAGTAATGATCCAGGTTGTAAAGTGATATTATAAGAAAAGGATTGACATGTATACATAACATATATAATGCAAATTTTGTTTCATAAGCCATTGATATTTAATGTACAAATATATCTGTAGTTTATATGAACCCCGAAAATGTTCCCCTAATCCTATGATTTACGTAATATGGTGTCTCCATAGACAGTGGTGAGGTAAATGCCTTCTAATAATTTGAGAAAAGATGTCGTTATGTATCAATATTTTTATTGTACTGAATTCGATTGCGTAGAGATCATCGGAGATAATCCGATAATTATGTGATTATAGAATAGAACACATGGAACATAAATTGAAATTGTACAAATTATATACAAAATGTTATGTATCACAGTCTGCCAAATTCATAAGCAAACTGGATCCTATACCTTGCAGCATCTGGCAGAAAAACAAGTTTGATTTGGTTTATGTGGTCAAAAAACAGTAAAAACTGTGTATGACGTATGGGGGAGATTACCTGCGCACGTTTTCTTGAGTATCAGAATCCCATCCCAACATTTTAACAATAGTTAAAACATGAATGAAAGTTAACACAATAGTAATAATAATAATAATAATAATAATAATAATAATAATAATAATAATAATAATAATAATAATAATAATAATAATAGTAAAATTTTAAAAAGCGCGAGATTAGTAAAATTTGAAAAGCTAGATATTTTTGTTCCCGAGTTATAGAAAAGTATTTGCAATTGTGAACGAACTGCAGATTTGATTTTTCTGCATTGCTAGCAATATAGTAACTCACCCTCAGCTCTACTTCTACCACTACAAGCAAAAGGAGAGCTCAATATAATGTGCACATAGGGAAGCTACATTTACGTCCAGAAGCAAAACAAGGGGCCATCTCAGCATTGCTCAATGGATCAGAGAAACTGAACAAAAACCTGATCGAGATGGGTTGACCCGGAAGCTGAAGTATACATTACTTCTGCGGAAGTATACATTACTTCTGAGTTGAGCCCAGACACCGCAGTTTATTGAGATTTTCTGCCCAGACGCTGCAAGGTAAGTACGATCCAGTTTGCTTTACGCGTCTGGCGTGCTACGTTACATAACATTTTGTATGTATATAATTTGTACAATTTCAATTTATATTTAATGTATTCTATTCTAAAATCCTATAATTCCTGCAATTTTCAGATTAGCTCTGATGATGATCGCTACGTGATTGAAATCTTCAGTATAATAAAAGTATTCATACCCAACAACACTTTTTCTCAACAAAAAAAATACAACTGCCAATAACAATACATAAAGATCAGTGATGTATGACAACAATGATTCTGTATCTTATTGATATTAATATCATTAATATAATTAATATGTGATTTATAATCCAATAGCATCGTACAAATATCTAAATTTGCAAAAGTTTCAAAGGAGATCACTATTGTCCAAATAATATTTGGTCACTTGACAGCTAGCGGCTGACAAAAGAAAGGGGGTCCAACGAGAGGCTTCAAATTGTGCTGATGTTACGACAGAGTTGCCGATACTTATCAGAAAAAAATGAAATTTAACACCGCGAAGGAACTGTTATTGAAGAGCGCCATTTCTTCTTTAGTTATGCATCGTGTGTGCGGTTCTGTGTCGTTAACTGTTGTGGGCTCTTATTGCGATTTGTTTCTTGCTCCTACTGCTGCTGTGATCTGATGCGAGAACGACAACGTATCTGCCGCTCGAGTAATTGGCAACATCGCTACCCCCCCCGCCCCCAGATGACTAGTAGACAATTATTATTCGGACTATAGTGGGAAGATGGAACTACCTCACCTCTTCATCTTCCTCCTTTACGTTGCTCTTCAATAAATCACCTCCTTCCTGAAAATAACATGTTTACAATCACAATGGCTGTGGGTGAAAATAACACTAACAAACTCAAAAGAACCTTAAGAAATATCTCAAAAATTCCGAGATATCTCATCCAATTGTTTTGTTTTTAAGCAAGACTTCAGTATAAAAGTTTTGACGTAAACTAAAATACTAAAAGAAACAATTAAGAACAAGTATGGAAATAGTTGAGTACCAACACATTCACCTGAAATACATGACATATCTAAATATATTACTACAAATTTATTAACCTTTGGAATTATTTAGGATAAAGTACTGCCCTCTATATAAATGGATTCAGGAAAATTTTAACCGTACTCGAGTTATACAACAATGATTCTGAATTGGGGCAAATTGGTTATCCGACACCTTTCCTTAAAATCTAAAATTTATGAAAAAGACATTTTCTTTCACAGAAAATCACGTTTTTACTCATTTTATAACATCACCCTCTTAATTCCCTCATAACTGACAACAAAATTATCAAGTAAACTCTTAAAATTCAATTTTGCTACTCAGTATGATGATGTTCCTGACTTACCTACAAAGAAGCAAATGTTTAGAAAAACGAACTGCTTCCACCTTAAGCCCTCCACATATTCAATTTTAGAATTCACTAGTAAAAATTATCACATAACTTCGAAACAGTTTATCCCCTATTTAGTTGATTCTGACAGAACGACTATAACGAAAACGATAGTTTAAAAGAATACAAGCCATGAAATGTTCCAATCTTTTACACTTTCCAATATGGTTTTAAATTTGTAATTGGTAATACAGAACTTTAATTATTTCATTGAATACCAAGTAACAGAAACCCAAGAGAGTACTAGATCTACGAATACAATTTACTTCATCACAACTTTTGTATCTCTTGTTTTTCACAAATATTGTAAAGCAACAGAGTATTAACTTATGGACATTAAAATTAGTATCTTTGGAGAGATAACAATGAGGCAAATTACTTTAGTTTTCTTACAAATTATTTAATTCAGGAAAGTGTAATTATTGATTGTGTCACGG
Source organism: Teleogryllus occipitalis (assembly GCA_011170035.1). NCBI lineage: Eukaryota > Metazoa > Arthropoda > Insecta > Orthoptera > Gryllidae > Teleogryllus > Teleogryllus occipitalis. Next base: position 30,679 of record BLKR01004988.1, read on the forward strand.
TATTTGGTAGTGTAAAATCACAGGAAGCAAAAGTATTGCAATTTAAAATCAATTTAAAAGTATTTAAAAATTTAACGAAAGGTATATACCAAACAAGCGATTAGCCTTCCTAAATATCTGTTTCATTAATCTGAATAGAATTTTATTTTCAATTGTAATCGTTTTTCATTACATTCCAAAACAACATGAATATCATTTAAAAAACATTCATGGCATTTTTGTGTAAGGTAGTTTTTATTTATTGGAAAACAACACACATACACAACGCAGTTTACTAAAAAATACTTACCTCTTCTATTTTAATTAAGTTTTCGGCTATAATTTCAATATTTTCCATTACTATTACTGCCTGTTAGCTCTAGCAATTGCTAGCAATACACTACTACACAAAATTCTTCTTGTATTATCCAGATAATAACGTTTCACCGGTGCTTTAGAGATATTTTAAAAAATAGAAACATCAATGTCAATGTTTGTCTATGGTGGACTTATCCAAGGCCATCTGCGATACATTGCACCAGAACATCAGGTTTTGTTCTGCGGTATTTGAGGTTTTCTGTTGATTGCAGGTACTTTTCAAGAAGTTACTATTGACAACGTACGTAAACAGTGTGTCACAATCCCGCAGTTCTATGCTTTTTCCCCATGCTGAAAATGGGCCCTACTGACAGACTAGCGCTCCAAGTGGTCACTCCCTCGTTCCCACCAAAGTTTATGCATGCTAGATCAAGAATTGACGCCGTAATTATACTCAAAAAACCTAATTCACATTCTTGTACAATTTTATCAATTGTTGTTATTAATGAATCCTTTAAAGTATAAAAACCTAAGAACAACATCTAACATCCTGTAGAATTTCTATCAAGGTCGGCATAAAAACCTAAAAACATTTAATATCCTGTAGAATTTCTTTCAAATCGGCAGAGTGAAATCTGACACTTGACATTTCAGAAGGAATTTCTTTATATTTTGATAATGAGATTTAAATGCTAAAAATCAAGCTCGGGGTTGTAATACAACCTCACCACAAGGTTCATTCCTTTACAATCTTATTTATACTAATAATTGGTTAGTGCATGCTCCTCCACACACTACTTATCCTGATAACTCAAAAATTACTCTAGAGATATTAGACATTGTAATCTCACATAACCTTAAGCTTCCTACTTTTCAGTACGGTATGCTAGACTTAAATTAAGATTATAACGCTGTATTTATTATCTTTTATAATACTTACAACCTAATAATTCATTAATAACAGGCAAAATCTACTGGAACATTTTTCAGGCAACTATGCAATCCCTTCCCACTTACGCTTCTTCCTTATTTACCACATCCAAAATAGATAATGAAATTTTCAATCTACTAAATATAATTAAGCAAGCCACAAAATGTTCACTAATATCACATAAAAATTACCAAAAATCTAATACCAACACCTTGCCCAAAGAAATATTAAATCTGATATCACAGAAACACTACCCGTCGTAAATGGCAAACATTCGTGATCCACAAATCAGAAGGTTACTAAATAAATTAACTAACTCAATCAATGTAAAATTATACCAACATAGATTCACTAAATATAATAATTTTTTTATCCCACCTTCAACCTAACTCTAACTCTTGGGTCTGCTGTTAAACGATTAACGAATGAAAAGTACCAAATAGGTACGCTAATTTTTTCAAAACAATTTCAATTGTCTTTTACTAATAATCCTACCACCAACATTGCATTCGCACTAATATATTAAATAATATGCAAAATCCTTTCCATACCGTTCCTGAACGTACTAAATTTATTTTCCCCTCCGAAATAATATGTCTTATTTTTAAACTCAAAAATAAAATAAAAACTCCTGGTATAGATCAAATCCCAAATATTGTATTCAAACATCTTCCGAATACAAGAATAATATCTCTAACAGCCATTTACAACGCGTTTCAGATTAAATTACTTTCCTAAAATATGAAAATTGCTCTTATTATACCCATTCACAAACAACACAAAAAGCAAAGTAAACCAGAAAATGTTCATCCCTCTGTTTACTGTCCACTTTTTGTAAAGTCTTTGAAAAAGCAATTCTATTTCCTTTAACTAAATTTATTCAATCAACGAATTTCTTATCTAATTCTCGATTTGGGTTTTGACGTAAATGGTGCAGAACCCTTTCATGTTAAGTTACAAATGAAAATTCATCTTAACCTGTGGAATGGGCTTCACCTAACTGGATGCAATTCACCTAACTGGATGAAAAGGGCGTGTTTTTTGGAGTTTTCATACTTCTAGTTGAATTCCAACGAGCTTGAATTACAGGTTTCTATCTCTTTGTTGCATTCAGCTCCGAGATATTGAAAATTAAACACGTTTGAAATGGGGGGTTTCGGCATCAAACGAACATAAATTATTTAATAGAGTACAATAAATTTCATTAAGTATTCCACAAGTATATATTCATATCAAATAAAACATTACTTTTCTTGATCCACATTAGTGGGTTTGGAATACAATAGTGCGTAAAAGGATTGGATTGTAATCTGGATCGTGGGGAAGATAGTATGGCTCGAATTATTTTCAAATCGGCCATCTTGTCACTAATCATTGGTACTTTGGATCAAGATATACTCTTTGCTTCGGACAAGAAAGATTTTGTTGGAAAGTCTGGAATAAGGTTTCCTCCCGCAAGTCTAAAAGCATGTTCTTGCAAACCATGAATAAAATCTCTAGCTCTGACCACACCAGTAGTTTGTTGGTAATAATAAAACACCATGAACAGTGAAAATGAAAAAAAAAGTTTCATCGCTCTCTCTTTCTTCCTTTTGTTTCCACAGATGATAATTTTTTTAATAGTCGGCCACCAATTTTTGAAATCTAGAACTTTATAGACCAAGTCACAGTGAAAGCACTTTTATTGCTACAGAAGATAATCAATTGTGTAATCCATTGGCAAGTACACTATCCTTTTTTCTTTTACAACACTGAAATTCCTGTCACAAGACAGGTAGCTGGGTCCTCTGATGGGAAAATATTGATGGATTGAGTGAAATCGTCCTTTCTTTTTTTTTAAATTTGTTGCGTCTTCGTCATGAGCGCTTAGGAGTAATCCTCCGATATTTATATTCTTAAAGTCAATGTCTTTCTTAATATTCTTAAAGTCAAAATCCTCCATTACGTAGTCCGTTAGTCGTCAAGAGGACCGCCAGGTAGCATCTTCGCGTACGCGCCTCTCTCTTGCGCGCTCCTGCGTCACTACCCAACGGCCAGAATTTGGAGGGAAGTAGACTCCAGGCCGTGTATTAGGCCGCACTAAATTCGCAATATAGCAGCTTGAAAGATTTCCTGTCGGAATAGCCAACTTATGAAACTATAACTCTGCTCAAGTCTCTCGCTTTTGTTTTGTTTGTTGTCATTCACAATCCTCGCGCGGTCTCGAGTCTTGTCCACTGTTCAATAATACTTGTTTCGTTTTTCGGTAGAATTAAAAAGAGATGTTCATCTATAAATGAATATTAACTCTGTGAATAATTATTAAGTTAATTAAGAATTATCAACTATTGCGAGCTTAAGAAGTGTTAAAAAGTGTCAAGTGCAAATGAAAAATACAACCTCAAAAGTTATCTGCGGTCATACTTCTATGTTATTAATGCTTTTGAGATGTGTGTCAACAGTTCCTTCACGTTTTGAACTGGTAGTAATGAGTTTTATTGAACGCAAATAAATACCACAATTATTGAAGTTAATTAACGTGATATACATGGTAGTTTTTAAGTGATCTAATGAATTGTTCCTAACAGTCCAGTTATGTCAATATCAATGCAAATGCATCCATTTGATTTATCTGTTCAATTATTCATTAGCTTTTAAAAATAAGTTCAAAAAAATAATGAAAATCATCATTAGTGTAAGTAAGTCTTCAATAACTTATCCATTGTTACCAGAGACAGTCTTTCTCTTTACCCATTTTTTCACCATTTCAATGGGGTGTGATTCATAAGGTTGGGATAAATGGTAATAAATATGACTTTTTGATTTTTTTAAAGATGTTTATTTAAACAGGAATATACACAATCAATATAAATGGCACATTAAATATATAGTTGCACAATAATATTGAATCTACTCTCTTATTGTGACTACATTACTATAATCTTCTCCCTGAACATGCAGTTATTACACAGTAAACCCTCTCACTGCTCGTTAAATAATTCAAATCAAAAGTATATTATACTTCAGTTTCCATTACAAATTCACGCCAAATAATTCCCAATAGGCAGCCAAGCAGTACAAGATTAATATATTGTTTATTTATTGTCAGTTAAATACACATTCTTGCTGTGAAAAAAAATCAAGGTAAGACAACGGTTATTTTCAGCATAAAATTTAGAGTATTGTGCCAAGGAAATTCAAAATGCATGTGGAATTTAGAGAGAGATGCGGTGCTACTTGCCCTAAACCAGTATTACAAGTAATGTCACAAATGCTACTAATCAAATAAGGTTACAAACAAGCTACAGAAAACTGAAACAATGTTGACAAGACTATTTACATATACATTTAGATATACAAGACAAGTACATCTGTGAAAACTAAGAATTATAATAATTAAAGAGATGATTTTTATGCTCTAAAAATCTTGAAATATGCATTTATGACCTAAAAATTCTGAAATATACAATTAAAATTAACAATATTTCATTTCATGTGATACTTGGAATGAAAAGATGTATTTTTGTGCAAACATAATACAACCTAGCTCACTTCTCAGGAAAAATAATTGAAGTAATTACGCACCTTCATTAAGGACATTGTTTGTCTTGTTTCATTTTTTCTGCTTGGTATAAAAAATATATCAAGAAATATCCTACATTTGCACAAGTATTTTATTGTCTATAGAAAAGAAAAAACACAAAGTGTGACAAGCTTTTTCTAATCAATGACTGCTCCCAAATAAATAGATTCTATCTAAGGAATGGTTTACAGATAAGTCTCTCTTTAAACAAAATAAATATAGGAGCATAAAAATATGCTCTTATTATTATATGAATATGCACCAACAGGAAAAATTTGCCAAATTGCACTAACATATTAATCTACATAGCATCCAATTCTAACCACATGTCAAGGAATTTCATTTAGCTATGCCCTGAAGCAATAGACAAAAATATGCAAAATCATAGATATGCACTCCCTATTAATAATAATAATAATAATAATAATAATAATAATAATAATAATAATAATAATAATAATAATAATAATAATAATACTGCCTTTGGTGTGTTGGAGTTTGTATTTCTATAGTAATTCCTCAGGAAGCACTCTCTTTTAAAAATTATAATTTCATTCTCCCTCACATGGGCATACCTGTCTCCCTTTCCCTAAGTAAAACCCATGTTCTTCACTCTTCGCTTTAGGGAGGTCTGAGAGCCTTCAAAATTTAACGTTTCATCTCCCACAATCTCTGTGTACAGGTTTCTTATAGAAATACCACAACCTACATAAAATATTATCCTTGGTACTTGTTAAATAATACATAAAACAACACAAATTGATCATTGTTTATATTAATAAAACTGTATAGTAACAAACTAATTAAAAAGTCTAATTGATTACCTGAATTCAAACTACAATAAATTTTATTGGCAATTGCATCCTTAGTGAAATTGTCAATATCTGTGACTGGACGGGATCTTTTACGGGTCTTTTTGGGTGTGGGATTCCATATGAAGGTAATTTTGAAAGTAAAATGTCATGATCAATGACGTCAAAAGCTTTTGAGAGGTCTAAAAATAATCCAATAGGTTCCTCGTTTTGATCCAATGATGACGCGATATCTTTAAGAAAAGAAAATATAGCTGTTTCCTTTGATTTTGATTTTCTAAATCCATGTTGACAATCTGAAAGCGCGTCGTGTTCACTGAGAAAGGTTTCCATTCGTACGTAAAAAATTCTCTCTAATATTTTTGAGAAAACTGAAGAGAAATGGGCCGATAATTTTGAATTTCATTTTTGTTGCCATTTATGAAGAGCGGCTTAATTTTAGCTGTTTTGAAAGTATCTGGAAACGTTCCGGTGCATAATGATGAATTAAATATGTTCGGGTAACGGGTGTATAATAGCATACGTACAGGTCTTTAACAAAGAATCTGGTAATTCATCTAAACCGGACGAATATTTATTTTTAGTTTACCGATTATTTTGAGAATTTCATAGGAAGAAGTTTCGGAAACGAACATCGTGTCTAAAATTTTGGGTGAACAGTCTGTGTTTGAATTTTGTGGCTGAAGACCCTGAGTGAGAACGGCAGCAATTTTGCTTTTGTTTTGTCATTTGAGTTCAAAATATCCTGATCGTGTTTCATGATTTTAGTCTGCCTTATAACTTTTCGTAACAATGTTTTGTATTTTTTAAAGTTGATAAGGAAATCTTGAGATACGTTATGACGTTTAGAAATGAAAGAAAGAATTCGCTTGTTTTTACAGGATGTCCTAATCCCTTGTGTTATCAAAGAATTGCTTTTCCGTGAAATATTTAATTTTCTTTTTTGAAGAGGAAAGCAAGTGTTAAAATGAAATGAAAGAGTTGAAAAAAAGAATTATATTTGTCGTTTGTATCAACAGTATTATAAACCGCTTCCCATGACTCCTGCATCAAGTAATCAATGAATAATTTTATTTTACTTTTTGTAAACAATCTAGTCATACGTGTATTATTTATTGTGTCAGTGATCGCATTTCTTATAATAGTAAGAATTTGTGCATCGTGGTCACTGTATCTTTTGTTTCAACTTCATATCGAGTAGTAGTTTTGTTAATTATAATTTGAGCTTTTTCAAAAATTGTAAAGTTGCAGTTTTTGGTCTCTGACTTCTGTATTTTCACGCTAGAACTGCCGGATCACAGAAAAGTTAGTCAGTCGGTGCCTTTATTGATCCGTACGTTTCACAGCGAACATAAATTTCTTCTTTTTTTAAGAACCGTTGAAGAAAATCGTTTTCTTTTTTTTCATGGAGAACGCCTAAAGTTTTCAGTTTGCCGACTACGCTTTCGTAGATTACAGGAATGCTGAAAAAAAACATGGTTTTTATCGCACCGAGGACTCACGAAACGTTTCGTGAGAAGCACATATTTTTCGGCATTTGAAATATTTAATTCTGGGAATTTTGATGTGGTGTTGTTGAGGTTCTTATGAGAAGAAATAAAAGAGGTCATCTTCGTCAACATATTACATAATATGTTGACGAAGATGACCAGTTTTATTTCTTCTGAAATATTTAAGAACGCCAGGAAATTTATAATGGAACTAGTTTATTTAATCATAATATATGTTAATTCTAGTGTTATGACTTGTGATTTTAGCACGAAACTGTTACGTTTCTTAGGAAGTAACCTTTAAAAGCAATATAATTGAAAGATGATTTATGAATACGGGATATTCACAGTAATACTGAACGCACATAATGTATCGTATTAGCTCAGCTTAATAAAATTATTGTTCGCCCTATTATTATTAAACTTCCTCTCAAAATACAGAAAAAAGTAAATCGTTTATGATACAAATTAAAGATAAGCGAAATGAAATATTTTTAACAAACTTGTCCCAACATTGGGAGAGGGGCAATTGTCCCCCCTTGCCCCCCCCCCCTGTATTCCACCTCTCGACATCTATTTTGAAATCACATGCATGTGATTTCATTTCTTCAGAGCCTTTAATTTCATGAGCGCAAATGAAAGATTGCGAATTTTGTTGTTGATTTTTCCATGACAAAACGTGGGATCTGCACTGCGCTGATTTCTTTTCTAGTGGTATATGGTTGAAAAGTTGCTGGAATTTTATGGTTTTATTTCTCACCGCTTTTGCTCCTACTAAATAAAAAAGATCATAAAATATATTCCTAGTTTAAGATACATCGTACATTTTCGTTTACTCTATCGTGAATTTCACACACATCCTAGCTGAAGCTGTCAAATTTATTTCCGCGAATTGAAAAAAATGAGAATTTTCAAGCTGATTTATTTCCTCCATCACAGTATAACAAGGCTCACAAGTTGTTTAAAGAAAATATCTAAACTTTATTCTGTGGTGCTTCCTCGGGAATGGGGACCATCTCCTGTTCGTTGGTCTTCTTAGACATTTTCTTCGTATGTTTCTTCCCCGGTTTGATACTGCCTCCTATTTTGCCGCCGTCCAGCTCAGTGATATCCTTTTTGGTGATGGGGTACCCGTGGACGTGGTTGATATGCCTGAGAAGGCCTTTCTTGGACGCCAACTCCGCTTCGCAGATGTGGCACCTGTATGGCCCCGTGTCATGGCATTGTTCGTGCGCATTTAGCGCGCTCTTGCTGGTCGTCATGTAGTCGCAAAAGCGACACTTGTACACCTTTAAAACAACGACAAAAATAATATAATAATAATAATAATAATAATAATAATAATAATAACAACAATCAGGGCTCGGATTCTGATGATATGTTGTCTTTTCATTGGTGTGAATGCTAATCACGATATGTAGGCGATAGAAATGTATAGTTGTTGGGTTATTTTTTGTAATTTTTTGCTATTTTTCAAGTCTTAGGTCATTTTTTGGATCTTTGCGTCATTTTTGTCTTATTTATACATTTTGTTTCCTTTTCGTATTTTTTGTTAGTGCATGGTTCATAAATTTACAACGACACCGTAAAATAAAGTTTTTATTGTATCATCAGTGCATGATGATATTCACTAATATAGTGAACTCTGTTTTTCGAACTCTCAAAATTACAAGGATCTTCGTTAACTTCCTCGATCGTTCGAAAGATCGGAGCTAAAATGACATTTCCTCCTATAATACTTTAAATTAAATATAATATTATGTAAATAAATATTATTTAAAATTGTCAATTTCATTAAATAAACATGTTCATACATATTTTTGACTATTTAAAAAATTGGAATTTATCCCTTATTTTTAAGTCATTTTATGAGTCATTTTTCTCTTATTTTTAACACATTTTACAGATCATTTTCAAAGAACTTTTAGGTCATCAGAATCCGAGTCCTGATAATAATTTCACCTAGAAAATACACGACCTTTTATTTAGTGGTGGAGCTTGAGTACCCCTGTGAGCCTGAGAACTACTAAGAACTACTAACTAGAGAGGGAACGATAATACACCTTTGGACTTCCTGTTATCGGCCCGTGGAGGATACAGGAGAGAAGATGGGTTGGAACACCAAGTCGCTGAGTGGAGGCCCGAAACTTGCATTCGGCAGGGAAGGAGACTGCCTTGAGCAGTCGGTAAAAATCGCATAAAGTTTAGTAAATCCGCCTGGCAATAGGAAGGACCCTTGTTGGGTCCTGCGGGGAAATGTCCCGAAGCCACTGTGAGTCGCGGTAACGGATGACAGGAAATAACGTATGGGTTAAGAGTGATCTGTGAACTCGCTTCCTACGAAAATCAATGAGCAGAATGAATAGAACAAGAAATTTAATGAATCTTAACGTGCCTTGTTCTACGAGAGTCCCGTACCTGCGCAGAAATCGAGCTAATGTCACTTTCTCGACGTCTGACCATCCCACGAATGTTAGTTTCAAGAACCCAGAGACGAAATTAGCTTGAAGTCATCGTCAGAGATGTACTTGAGATGAATTAAAGGAGGTGAAGTGTTGCTTTTAATGCGCAAAAGCGAAAAATGGGGTGTCAGAAATATGTTTTCAAGTAATGGAGAGAGCGGGACCCAGATGAGACCTACCCTACATTCAAAGAAGCTTGCCAGTCAAACGACGATACATACTCAGCAATGGAAAATTCACAGCACAACAATTTACTGACTTATAGAGGAATACAGAGTATGTTTTTCGATTAAACTATCCACTTGACGAACATTTAGAACCACCCAATAACCCTGAAAACGATACTCCTTTTGAAGCTTTATCTCTTCTCAATTAAACTTCCGTCAGTAGTGAAAAGTTACCTTGCTCTGAATCACACGATATAGATTCATTGGGAATCTCCTTCGACGCGAGATAGAACGAGTTCGTGTACTTTCATTTGAATCTCGTGCACCGTGTAGAATATACGAAAATGGTAAAGCTAAGAGAGTGAAAGAGACTGCGAATTCTGTCTTAAGTGATGCGGTACAGTCCCAAATAGATATCTATATATTAATGAAGTCAATCACATCGTGTATGCAGCTGGATCTCTGATATTTCAGATAATTTTTGGGTCAGACAAGAACACCGACGTTCGACAGAGTAAACAGCTCCTTACCATCTGGCAGAAAAAAAATTATGAAACGGATAGCCGACACGGCGTGAAATATCACTTTTAGCCAAAGCATCTACCAAAGCAACGCATACGTCTAAAGTTAAACGAAACATACTCCATGTTGAACAAAAATACCAAAATCAAAATGACACTAGAATTATTGTAGCTGAGAAGCTTAAAGAGAAAATCCAAACACGGTCTCAACGCATTACGCGTTACAAACTTAGACTTCCGTGTACAGAATCGGTAGTTTGAAACGCGCGAAGAGATTCTATCGTAATCTGACTCAAAAATTGACAATGCTGTGTCTCCTGCAAAAGATGACATCGAAACATCATGGGCCAGAATCTGGGAAGTAAGCAGATCCTATCCCAAAGACTATTTTGGCTCCAACCTGAAGTTGATGCTGCCGATGAACTTGTGGAAACAGTTGATCATGTTCACGTTCTCGGAAGAGGACAGCTTCCAAGCAATTAAGAACATGGGAAACTGGAAATCCCCAGGGAGAAATAAGATCCAGAATTATGGGATTAAGAAATTAGTAGCATTACATTCTCAAGTAGCAAAGTCTGTTCATAACATTTTAGAAAACCCAAAGGAACTCCCGGCAAGGCTCAGTTCTTTGGCAGTGAACTACCGGCCAACCCCTCGCCTGTAGTAATGTACCAAGTTATAAATGCAACCATAGCTAAAAAATGTGTAGACACATAGAGAAGAACCATCTGTTGCCAGTTGAACAGAAAAGAGATCGTAAAGTTTCTAACGGTGAAAGGAAATGTTACTACTCAACAAAGCCATCTTAAATGTCGTAAAGTAATGAAAAGGCAATTTCAGCACGCCTTGGGTTGAATAACAAAAGGCAATTGACAGTATCACACTATTGGATACTGAAGGCCTTTGTGATCTACTGATTTCATTTCACAATTACTCAGTTTTGAAAGGTTAGCTTGAAAACTTGTATTACCAGGTTGCTAATACACAGAGGACAGCAAATATTGTGAGTTGAAACAAGGAATTGATATTACACTGAGACACAGATAATATAACATTAACCGATTGATAACAATAGACGAAAAATTGGATGATATTATCAAATGAAAAAGAAACATGTCTTCGATTCTGGTTTTGCATCGGCCTCGGCTTGTTACTGAGGATTCCATTAATGTAAATCTCGAACTCATAATGTGTCTGCCAATGAACTGACTTGTACTGAACACAAATCACAGTATTTCTAATGTCTGCCTGATTTCCGCCGTTGTTGGAGGTTAAGGCATTTCCACACATAATTTTTCTTTTGTCAGTCCAGCACATTTAGTGACGTTTTCATTTAAAGCCACTAATTCGTTTGGCGTTGTATTCGGCTGTCGCTGGCACAGATTTCTTCAAACGAACAATGAATTGTATGTGGTTGGCGTTTCGCGAATTGCAACCCAGGATGACTCAAATCTGTCCGTAATTGGAATGTGTTTCAAATAGTGATAACAAAACGAAATCTCATAACAATAAGAGAGGTTTTATTAATGTTCACAATGTTACCAGTATGGACGGGGCATAAGAATGATAATATTTGACGAATGATAACATTAACCTACTTTGGAAGGAAGTGAGGCAGAAGGAGGTGATGATGAACACTTTGAAGATGGAACCAGGAGGGGGCAGGGGGTCATGCCTCCCGCAGAGGCCTAGTGATTTGTTTGTTACCTTTTTATTTGGCAAAATTGATTTAAATACTTATGTTAGAATTACGAATTTATTTAAAAAAATAATATTGTGTAGTATCATATATATATATATATATATATATATATATATATATATATATATATATATATATAAACACTCACTACAAAAATAATAGAGGTCGAGTCACTTAACATTAGCACCTCATGCAGTTTTTGAACAGTTGATGTTATTGCAATGCAATTTTCAACAAAGTGCGTGAGGGAATGGAACTAATTGATGCATGTATTCGTTTCGATTTTGTTATTTGTATTTTTGAGACATTGAGATAACTCTGTTTTTTCAAATGGATGTGTACACATTTTTTAGCCTATCATGACAAGCGCAGAAAAGACGAATCCAGTGATATTCATACTGTCGTGTGTTAGATAAGCTTTTTCTTGAGTAATATGGTTTGTTTTGCGACTCGTATTTAACGGATATTGTAACGCCCCGAGCTCGTGCGGGCAGGGAGAGCGCTGCGCGACCTTGATTGATGGACTGTTACATTTAAAATACACATCGAGTTGCAAAAACTCAAAATTACTAAAATCATTCTTATTTAACATATGCCACTATTAATATCACAGCATTTTTCTTTTACTCTCGGCATGATAGACTAAAACAAATGTATAGGTCCATTTGAAAAAAAAAAGTTACCTCTATATCTCTTAAATTATAAGTGTCAAAATCGAAACGAATGAATGCATCAATTAGCCCCATTCCCTCATGCATTTACGTGAAAACTCCATTGCGGTAACTGCATCCGTTAAAAAATTACAGGATGCGCCAAAGTTACGTGACTTACTCTGGATAGTGAAATAACAAATATTTATTATTATATAACAAAAATTAATGATGACGCCCTCCAAAATGATCGGATGGGGCTGGATCCACCCCTGTTGAAGATAGACGCGCTGTGTGTCACCTTGTCGCCCCTGTGACAGCGCATGTGGCGCTTGAGGGAGTACAGCCAGGGGAAGGTCTTGTGGCAGAGAGGGCAGCTGTGGCGCAGCGGGGAGTAGTTGCGCCGCTTGCCGCCAGGGAGCAGCGTGGGCAGGTGTCGGCGCGGCGACGCCCTCGCGTGCTGGCGCTCCTTCTTCTTCTTGTGTGACGGCTTCGTCCATCCGCTCGTCGACGCTCGCGACTGCAACCCATGCACAACCCCATCCGGGCGCTCTTGCTTTTAGAAGCGCCTCCTATATTACAAACTTTTGCGGCTCTCACAAGCAACCAATTTTTATAAATGGGGTGTCTAAAGACAGGGAATTTCATGGAGACGTGACGAATTGCGTTTTCATTTTAAAAATGTGAAGGATGTTTTAAACAACCCGCAAACTCGGCAACCCACAATATTCGCCCGTATTTTCAAATCTATATCGTTAAATAACTCCTGAATGAAGCGTTTTAGGGGCTTAAAATCTAAAATTTTGAGACCTCAGAGAAACGTTTCTCACGCAGGTCACTTCTACAGGTGAGATATTCCATTACATTTTTGCTGATTCGATGATTCTCGATTATACCCCACCTGTTCAGAGCCTGTGGAACTGTATGTTGAATTAAACTAATTACTTGATATTCTAAACAATTGAATTGCACGGGTATCTCTCTCTGATCGGTAATAGTTAAATGAGAATTCTTTGTATTGGAAAGGGTGTATAATATTATTATTAATAATAATAATAATAATAATAATAATAATAATAATAATAATAATAATAATAATAATAATAATATTTATTCCCAACTTGTTTTACAGAGATAATATACATTGTTGTTTCTTGGAATTACTAACCATCGATAACCAGTTGTGATGGTTAGCAATATTAGTATTGTATTGTTATCAATTACAAGGAGACATATAGAACAAGTGATGGAAGATAAAGAGGATCTTGAAGACAAAAATACCTACAAGATTAATATTGAAATGGAAAAATTAGAAAGAGAGTGGGTACATAAGACAGTTCTCGCACGGGTACGCTACTTATTGATTATTTCGTGTTTCAGGGCGCGCCCGCAGTTATGGACAATTATTCCCTAAGTGTAGGGCAATTTCTTATTCATGGGAGGTAGCGGTGTTCTTCCCCGTTGGGTAATGAGATCTAGCGCTGTTCGACACGTTAAGTTGCGGGGTTCTCCCCAACCAAGTATGCAGCTGTTTGCCATCCTAACCGGTACAAGTTCTAAGCTCCTGATTGATCTCCCAACCCGTGTTGTAATGAATTGCTTGTAAGTGTGTGTTTGTGTGTTAGTAAAGGAAAAGGATAGATCAAGGTAGAGGAAGGATAGATCGCGTGCGGTGTGTACTATGCGTACGGTGTATTAGGGTATTCCCCTGGTTCTGTAATGATTTGCAAGACCCAGAACGCGTAAAATATACAGAGAACAGAATTTTATTCGTCAAAGAGAAATTAAGTATGGAAAGAAAACAACAGACGGCAACGCCGCGCGCTTATAATTCTCAGAAGGTAGCAGAAAACGTAAAGGGCGGAAATGGGCAACATAAACAATGATAGATAGAAACTGATTTTAGAAACATTTTAAAACAAAAATCACGTAATTCGAGCCACGGGTCCAAGAAATATCAGAAATTGTTTGAATTGTATGTAACACATTTAAGAACGAAGAACATGGCACCCATTGTTGTCCTATTGAAAGTGTATAAGAAACTTAGTTTTTATTGAATATCTCAAGAACGCCTGGACGAATTAACATCAAACCTTCTGGAATTATAAAACAGAATATTTGGATTAGGGCAAAATTAGTCACAGCACGGGGGAATTCGTACGGGACTCAAATTAGTTTACTATTTACATTTATAACGTGGGGGATTAAGAAAGAAAAAAAGACGCCCGCAAACGATGGATATATGAATATTTCAAACATTTTTTATCGTGATGGGCGGGTGTTTTAAAAAACGAAAGTTGTGGGATTATAGGCCAACAATGGGAGAAAGTGGTAAGGAACAGAACGAGTTGAGTTTTGGTCGCGAGTACACGCATTATGTCGTTGTGTTGAAATTTTTGGAATTTCTAGGAAATATTTAGTGTAAGTGTTTTCTTAAAGTATTATCAAGTAAAGGAAGTCATTTGAACATTGTGTAGCTAAAAGTTAACGTTTTTTTTTAATTTCACGGGCAAAATTGTGAGAACATTTCGCGTAAGTGGGCATGGGAATGAACATTGATTGACATGAAGGCAGCAAACTGGAACACTTGTAAGACATAGGCCAGTATAAAATTAAATTAGCAGTCGTTCGGGACGTCGAAAATATACGTTCGCGCCGCGGGGAACGTAATAAAAAAAATTCACGAATTTGAAAACGTCGTGTGACATAGGAAAACATTAACGGGAACGTAATTAGTTCGTGATAAATAATAACCGACATTATAAGTAACGATTTTGAAAGTGAATTAGTGGCGTCCAGGAGCTGGTGGCAGCCGAGTTGGAACTTCGTACACGAGCGGTGCGCGAGACACCGGGCAACGACGGGCGCTGACAGTGTGCGGCGCCGCAGCAAAGGGAAGTTGCATGAATTGCATATGTACTTTATTTTTTTATGTTCAAGACAAATACGGGAAGATTCTGTCGAAGATCAAGTTTTGGCAATTAAATTAAAATTACAATCATAAGACGAGGTCACGACAATGCGCATTCCTGTGTGAATGAAGATTTTATTAATGTTTTCAGTGTGAATGGTATTATTTTATGTTGTTTGTATTTTGTTTTTTGTTATGTTTTTTTTGCAAGCCTAGAGTTCAATGTTGATGTGTTAAAATTTGCATGCCATAAAAGGGGCAAACAGTATCAAGAGAGGGCGTAATGTATTTGCCTTGGCAATGTGCTGAAGGGGAGCTTGCAATAAATGAATGAGCACTCAGTATGGCTCATGATTGCCTTGAATATGTGTGTCGTTTTTAGTAGTTATCTAGAAATTGACCCAGGCACGAAACTGAGGTATCCCGTCTCAAGTCCATATGGAATGAGCACGCGAGGCACGCCCAGGTAAGATTTAGTAATGTATACGCTAACCGAGGTACAGGCGACTGATAAACGAAAGTGTTATTGTATCCAGAAAATAGCAAGAGCGAGTGCAGGGCAAATAGTTGACAGAATAGAACGAAGGTATAGTAGAAGGCAGCTACAATAGTTTAGTTCACATTGTAGGGTGAATAAGAAGATCGGTTACAGTGCACGCCAACGTGTGGGCGTGAATAGAAGGTAGAATAGGAAGTAAGTTTACATTGCCACGCCGAAGTGAAGCGCAAGTAAATAGGGAGAGTAAGAGAGAGGTACGTAGCATTGGGCGCCCAACGTGTGGGCGTGAGTAAATATAGTTAGTAAGCAAGGGAAGATTGCAGTTCGGTATTAGATAAAAACACATTTAAAGATATAGAACCGATAATATTGATGGAGATCTTATTTCCGGGCTACTCATAAGTAGCTCGCTAACAGCCTGCCAATAAATTTCAAGTCCTTTCAAGCAAATTCGTGCATAATATTCAACTGATATAACCACAGCGATGAGTATAAGTCACTTCTGTACCGAGTAAAGGACACCGTGGCGTGGTAAGCGATAATTTGCTCAAAATGTGTCGCAACCTTTATCCGTTAAAGCGTAACCTGCTTAAGTTGTGTCGCACGGGCTTTTTTCCAGAGTTTTGTCGAATTTGGTATAGAAACCTGCCAACGTCAGATGAAATAAAGGACACTATTCCAGAACTTGCTGCAGATAACACTGAAAATGAAGTATCAGACAGTGTTCGTGCAGTGAATTTTTTAAAGATTTTTATTTGTGTTCAAAAAATGGAAATAAACTATCTCTTAGAACTATAACGTGACTACAACTAAACTTCTGCGATAAACACATGACTTCAGTTTCCACACACCATGATAAAATTGGAGTGTTGTTGTAATCAAATTATTTAAGAAATACGAATTTTGACTAATACTACGAGTATTTAAGAAATACGAATTTTGACTAATATTACTCGTATTTATTAACAAGAAATTCATAATTATGTTGATGTAATAAAAATAATTGTTTTGAATGTTTTTGATTTTTCAGAGACTTTCAAATTTTCAAACTGAAATATCTCAAAAATAAGTTTTGAGTAGTTAGCGGGTTTTCTTTGTAAGCATTTTTATCCTCTTAAAAAATTGGATTAATTTTTCTACGCTACTTCGGGTTAAATATCTCGAGAGAAAAACAAGTCAGAAAAATACCGGTTGTTTGGGCTCTAGGATTTAGCACGGGGTCTGAGAGCTCGAAAACTTGGGGATTTAACTAGTGCCTGGGTACATACAACAAACTCAAACCTTTTTATATAATGATCATTATCCAAAATTTTTAATTGGGTATAAATTAGTTCAAAATTAGTACAAAATTATGGTATTTTTATTTTTTTCATTTCATGTGTTTTTCCTGCATGGGTATGCTAACTTAACGTTAGCACACCCACTCTTATCCATTTTTTATTTCGATGTTGTGCATCGGTTTAAAATTTTTAATTTGGGTATAAATTAGTTTAAAGTAAGTACAAAATTATGGTATTTTTATTTTTTTCATTTCTTGTGTTTTACTTGTGCAGGTATGCTAACTTGACGTTAGCACACCCACTCTTATCCATTTTGTATTTCGATGTTGTGCATCGGTTGAAAATTTTTAATTTGGGTATAAATTAGTTTAAAGTAAGTAAAAAATTATGGTATTTTTATTTTTTTCATTTCATGTGTTTTTCTTGCGTGGGTATGCTAACTTGACGTTGGCACACCCACTCTTATCCATTTTTTATTTCGATGTTGTGCATCGGTTTAAAATTTTTAATTTGGGTATAAACTAGTTGAAAATTAGTACAAAATTGGGGTATTTTTAATTTTTTTCTTTCATGTGTTTTTCTTGTGTGGGTATGTTAACTTAAAGTTAGCGCACCCACTCTTATCCATTTTTTATTTCGATGTTGTGCATCGGTTGAAAATTTTTAATTTGGATATAAATTAGTTCAAAATTAGTACAAAATTGGTGTATTTTTAACTTTTTATTTCATGTGTTTTTCTTGTGTGGGAATGCTAACTTAACGTTAAGTTAGCGCACCCACACTTATACGTTGTTGATTTTGATGTTCTACATGGGTTCAAAATTTTTAATTTTGGGTATAAATTAGTTCAAAATTAGTAAAAAATTCTGGAATATTCTTTTTTTGTTTTCTGATAGATGGGTATGCCAACTATACGCTCATCTGGTCGTGCTAGTTACGGTGAAGGGAACACGTCATGGTCACCAAATCTCTCTCTTGCCCCCAAGCATGGAAATGTAACTAGGCTCATGCCTGGGGGACGCCGTTAGCTGGCTGGCAAAGGTGAACTATCGACCCAAAATGCCAAATTCATACATATGTCTGGTAGATCATCAGCTGTGACGCGGTTATCCAATTGCAATCTTCAATACTAAGAATTTCAGTCGTATTAAAGCTCCCGATTGGAAAACCGCATCCAGCTAATGATGTATGAGGCGTCACTGTCTTTAAATGAAAGAGGGAGGGTTCGGTGGTATAACGTTTAGCGTATCCCGATGTTGTACCTGTATGCGGGTTCAATCCCGAACGAAACCGTGGATTGAGGTGAAAAAATTATTCATACTCCTTCCTTGGAAGGGAAACTAAATCCGGTGGTCCTGTGTTGTAAGTTTACTGCATGTAAAAGATCCTCGATTCTAAAATAAGCCTCTGAGCTAAATTCCAAATCGCCTGCTTGGTCGCCCGGGTGATACTTTCTTTCTCTGCTAGATGGTGAAAGGAGCGTAGCGAAATTGGCGTGGCCAGACGGAAGAGCGGGCTCGAGCTTCGCCTCGCAAAAATAAGTCATGAAGGAACTCACGCAGGTCTTGCTGGTGGTGCGCGACACGGAGCGCGGCGTGTGGTCCTTGCGGCGCGCCCCCGCCTCCGCGTGCCCTCGGAAGTGGCTCTGGATCGTCCGCATCACCGACAGCACCTGGTCCAGGATGGGCTCGTCGTCCGACCCGCTCACCGGCCGCCTCGCGCGCTCGCCCGCCGCCGCCGCCGCGCCTGAGCAGCCGGCCATGTGCCTCAATGGATGGGCGTTCCTATGGTCAGTCGCCTCGTTAAGTGTGGTGCATGTTTCATCCCCTTCCCCCCGCTAGAACGAGAGGTCCTGAGCCAACCTACGCGTCAGTTTGCGCGGGAATTCTCCTCTAGGTGTCTCCCCAGTGGCGCGACGCCCCAGCCGGGAACATTTCTAAGTTCCCGACTGGTCTCCCGGCATGTGAGGCAATGTAGTGCATGTAAGTGTGTGTAAGAAAGGGGTGAGGATAGGACAAGGAAAGCGAAAGGAAGACCGCACGTGGTCCGGGGCCCGTTTGTTAGGGTACTGCTCCGGCATTCACCCGGTGTTGGTGTGAGAAGCCACCGGAAATTACCGATCAGAGCAGTCGGCCGGTAGGAGTTTTACTCCTGACACCAGCCGAATTCAATCCAGCCAGCGTCGAAATTCCACCACCGCCGGGAATCGAACTCTAGGATCTGCATTGCCAACGTTTGTTTCCTTGGAAGACGGAACCAGCCAGCTAGTCTTTTATTCACTTTTCGTCGAAAAACATAAGCAACCGAAGAGTCAACAAAAAAAGATAAGACTTCATTTGAAAGCTTTCTCTTTTCTTTTCTGTTCTTTTCGTTTCTTTGAGGAAGAAGTGATTGCAAGTTTGAAACGCTTCGATGTCAAAGCTTGGCAGTCTAGTTTAAAAATATGTACAGGCAGTAAATGCGTGTAATAAAGGCAGGGTCGCCAACAGAGTTTGAAAGTTGTCAAAAGGCGAAAGTAAAAAAATTAATCAGTTTCGAGAATATGTAGAAAGACTTATATTTCCCCCACAAATAACACACAGCATTCTTTTCGTTCGTTCGTAATTTTCCGATCATTATTACATCCTTTATATCTGCAGCTACACATTACCAATCTTAGTTCATTTTCGACCAAGAATTGTGACATGAATTTTTTTTGTTGACTCTTTAACGATATGTGGTTTTCGGAAGGTGGGGAAAATCTATATTTGTTTGCCTAAAAGCAAAGCAAGTGACCATTTCAATTTTCACTCTGTGGATCAGAGGAAATTGGACGGACTACTCTGATCGGTATAGGTAGAGGGTACTGACCCAGAATTACTATTATTATTACATTGTGATGAATTGTCATGTAAGCCCTTGATACATGTACAGATGAATGGAGGATTGTGGTCGGCTAGTCAATTAAGATCCCAGATCGTTAAATTATTGTTTTCCGCTACTTTTTGAAAATAATTTAACATCCTAATGCCTTAATTGACCAGCAGTTGCGAGTCATACTTGCATAATTATTATCATTATTATTTAAGAGAACTTACAATATAAAAGTTACAATACTACACAAAAGCATTTTTACACATATATTTAATTATTTTTAAATCATTCAAATGCTGAGTTCAAAACAAATTCTAGAATTTGATAGCGTTACATCAGAGCTTGTGAAATGCCAGCGAAGTTCAGCTTGCCACTAATGCAGTCGCATTCGGTTCACAACCCAAATGCGCCCTGAAAGAAAAAAGATTAAAACACTTCGAGCAAATACGAGAGAGAACAGTAATTTTGTCGGTCCCTGGTGGAGAATATTGTAATCAAAATTATGTGACTTCCTTGATACTAATTTTCTTGAGCCCCTGAAGAAAGAGATTTCTGACAATACAGTGGACAAATTCTTACAACATTTCAGCAATATAATATTCAGCGTCAAAGCATCAGATGCAACAGTAGCAACAACATTTTTCTTAGGTTTTGGAGAATATTTTATTGCTTTCGTTTCTCACGAAAACATTGCGGTCCTCATTTTGAAACTATCAGGGCTGCAATACAGTTACCAAGTACACTGCAGTACAGCTATGTTTCTAAATAAACATTAATAAAAACTCACATGGTAATCAACTGTCAACATTTTCCTATGTCTTTCCCGATCATACCTTGATTAATACGATGCCTTCCTGGTGAAATTCATGGTATAATATAAATAGGTATGAATTTGTTGTAATTTTCTAAAAGGTGGTTCCTGTTTGTAGCACCAGAGCCCGCTGTAGTGAAGCTTCTACATCAGAACCAAAATGTTGGGGCATTAAGGAATAAAAATTCAGTAAATTGACGAATTCAGTAAAGTGTTATTACCAACTTATTTATTTATTATAGCGCCAGCTTTTGACGACTTATCTATCGTTGTATTATCAGGTGGACGAATTTCTGGCTTCGGTAGATCTGATCACGACAAAGCCGTCGAAACCCAAGGTAGAAGAAGTAAAAATGTGGGTAATGTCACTTTCTATTCAAATAATAGAAAATTCGCCAAAATTCAGTTATAAAATAATGGCGGACAGCCGAGGGTAGAGAGAAGGCTGATGGAAACTTATAGTAAAATAATAAAATTATCAAAAACACAAATTATTGATACGACAATGCCGTGTTGATAGCCAGGATTCCTGTGCAGCTTTTGCGGTATTGCCCCAACGCTAGTTGGTCTTGAAGAACCGAAGCAACCAGCAATTACATGTCATCCAGATGGATTGTACAGGATCCAATTACTTGTCCGATGTTTTCTTCATTTTCTACCAACAGCACTGCATGGAAGAGTCCAGAAATCTATGCAAACGAAAAACTATTACACAATCTTTAAAGTAATTGGGTGGTTTCGTTTGTGTATTTTCGCATTATCGTTTTTATATTTTGTATATGATCTTGGAATAAATTAGCATACCAATACGGTTAAACATGTTTGAATAAATAATGTTCTGATTTCTCTTTCTAGAGTTGATATTTTTTGTCTCTTTATCTGAACAAAATATATAAATGCCCATAAATACTAAGTTTATTCTACTATTTGTCATGTTCTGGTACCACATGAAACCTAAATATTTCTTACGAAAATGTGTAAGATTTTAGAAATTTATTACTACCTGAGATCCAAGTTTTAATCATGTACCAGAAAATATTATCTTTTAACTGAGAATAAGAAATAATTCGTATATTTACATATTACAAATGTAATAGTTTTGCAACTATTCCTGTCTGAAAATTGAAAGTATTATTTTTTCATTTATATTTTGACATGGCAAAATGTGCGTTACAATGATAAAATTCGACTCAGGCTCTTGAATACGGATTTGAATTATTTTAACATACAGCAAATTACTTCTAATAGCCCAATAACACGTTTGAGAAGTGCGCCAGCTATTAGTCATAAGAATCATTCGAAATCATTGTCCTTCGATATTGTCTATACCACTTATCTTCTTCTTCTTATGTTGTCTCCGTACTGCAGTTAGGCATCTGCTCTAAGAATATGTTCATTTTGCTACATTGTAATTTCTTGAATGAAAGTCATTTTTATCCCCAATTAATGAGGTTCCTCCTTCAACTCCACCTCTATCGCACACATGAGACCTAAAATTCAAATCAATTATTTGCACTCACCATACATGAATGAAACTCTGATTGAAAACTAATACTTTGCAAAATCCTAACCCTGAATATCATATGTATGTATATTTTCTTGTCCTAGTTTGTGTTTACTATTAGTACGGTGTCACTAGGCATCGTTGGTGATGTAGTGTTAATCATTTGTTTTGGAATTGACTCTGGAAGTGCACAGAAGCAACGCCACCCCTCCAGTATTTCTTTCCTGGTAACGTGTACCTACCTATTGGACTAATGTCTACTCCAGCTGCCAACAAATTCATCGGACTGGAAAATATTAAATTATAAATAAATAAATGCCATCCTGTACATCTATAGTTAGAAGAAACAATTTTTTCTTCAGAACGGTTGTGGCCAGGGAACGGAAACCTGTGTAAATACATACATCTTGTCTAAATAAGCTAATATCGATACTAACTACATTATCTTTGTGTTTTACAATTTTCAGAGTTGAAAAATGCTACTTTTATTTTCCAAATTTTGTTTTGGATACATACAGTGACTTATCGAACATTTATTAAAGTTTTGTAACATTCTTTTAAGATAATACTGTATTACTTCTTAATAAAAATATTTTTCTTGCTATTTTGCCTCTTGTACCTTCATAAATTTTGTGATTATTCCAAAAATTGACATAATCTCAGTCCTAATGGTTATGAAGGAGTTCTTTTAAATTGTCGATAACTCAACTACGGCGTGGTTCAAATACTTGATGCAATTTTTTCTGAGGTTTACATGTTTCTCAACATGCTCACATACCCCAATTCAAATAATAATTTGTATTAATCCAATACCGCTTGTGGTTGCAGTCCTTATGTCTGGGTTCAGACTGCTTTTTCTTTACTTTTTAAATGCAGTTTAAAATTAAATACAACACTGGACCTGACTATAAATATTTAAAAACTACACTCTGGATATAAATAGTATTTATTTTAGAAACAAGGTAAGTACAAAGTTATAACTTACATGCCGACGTTTAAAATCATGGCCCATTACCCCAACGTACCTGGATGTTGAGAAAGTGGTGCAATGGAACACACTTGTGTCTCCATGAGCGATGGGGTATACCATGTTGAATACTTCCTCTCTTCTGGTTGAGACATCAAAATGTTACACGTTATCGTGAGCATTGCAGGCAGCCCCTAAGCGAAGTTTCTAATCGCCAGGAATATCTTTCCGTTTCCTTTATTCAAGCGTACCTTTTGCAATCTACAAACGGAAGAGAAGTAATTGTGACTATAACACGAGGTATAGTGTTCTCTTTCCTTTCCGCAAGTCCATTAGCGATTGGAAAAAAACAAATTGGTTAGAATCAAGGCAATTCTATGTGAATGCTGAATGATTAAAGTCTCCTTCTGCTTCACACCAAGACTAAATCCTATGGCAATGGCTATCCTTCCCCATTGCAGACTGAAACTTGCGCTTGCAGCCATGTCGAGGGAAAAATTTATGCGTCAAATATTTCGAAACGTTACAGACATTTCCGCATATTCAAAATATGAAGAGAGAGAGAGAGAGCAAGAGAGAGGGATAGAGACAGAGATAGGCAGAGATAGAGACAAAGAGAGACAGTGAGAGTAAGAGAGAGAGAGAGAGAGAGAGAGAGAGAGAGAGAGAGAGAGAAAGAGAGAAAGAGTTTTATAGAGCTGGAAACGTGGTCTTTGCTCTGGTAGCTGGTAAATTCTGTATTGTGACTAGTAGGCCTGAGGCGGCAGTCTCGGTCACCCATATGTATCCAATTATGAGTATTTTAAACGTGTTCAAGGCAACTTCTGTAAATATTTTGAAACTAATACTTTGTGCCGACCTGGATGGTCGACGTGGCTAAGAGCGAGTGCCGACTCAGCGCTTCGGTCCGAAGGGTCGCGGTTCGAGTCCCGCCTTGGGCATGGCTGTTTGTCCGTTGAGGAGGGCCTCGCGTTCTGCTGACCCCAGATCAGAGGAGCCCCAAGTGTGTTGGTCTAGTGTATGGTCGAATATGCCTCCCTTTGGGACGTAAAAGGCAACCGGATGTCGGCTGGATAAAAGCCCTAGGAAAAAAAAACTAATACTTTGTACATTTTTCTTTGTTTTTAAAGGCAGGTCGAGGGGTAGAATCATTTACAAAAAATATAGTGCAATTTTCGGTAATTCCGGAGAACTTCGCCTCACGGCGAGGCCTTTCATCTTATCATTTGCACCTGACAGAAGAATATAAATAAAACCGTAGTTTAATAGTTTTTTATTTATTTTCTTAAAATATGATTGTTTTATTAATTGTTGGGGTCATGGCAGGGTAGTTGTTAGAAAACACGTCTGTAACCTGAGGGACCTGGGTTCAAACCCCATCAA
Organism: Teleogryllus occipitalis; assembly: GCA_011170035.1. Classification (NCBI taxonomy): domain Eukaryota; kingdom Metazoa; phylum Arthropoda; class Insecta; order Orthoptera; family Gryllidae; genus Teleogryllus; species Teleogryllus occipitalis. The sequence continues at coordinate 55,481 of BLKR01004988.1, forward strand.
TGTGGGAATTTTTATCCGGGTGTGTCCTATTCAGGGCGATCCCGAGGTTTACTCAGCCTCCTTTCAAACTGAGTACCAATATTTAACCAACACCAGTATCTGGCATTGGGCTTACCAATGAATCGGAATATCTTATTATGATATACTTCCCTTTAAAAATTACCATCATCCAGTGGCCTTACATGTAATCTCCCTCTGGGATATGAGCTGATAACATTGCAATTTCAAAATTATAGTCGCCGTAAAAAATACTTGAAGGTTTGATGATGCGAATAATTACAGTTTAGCTACAGAGATTACAGCTACATTTTTTACGATTTTTTCTAATGTGCACAATGATGCACAAGTATCACCTGCAAGTTGTTCTTCTCAATTAGTTTCGAAGATTCTGCCGCAAAATATTCTACAACTACATTTTATTCTTCCCCTGATTTGCTTAACACTTCCATATTTTTTACTCTAATTTTTGAAGAGATTAAAACTCCTCAAACTTGGTCTAATTTATGTTTACTTCCACTTCTCCAAGTGCTCTATTAATAGTTTTGTATGCGATTTTACATAATCATTAAAAGGCAACTATTTTATATTTTAATGTAAATAAGGTGTTAGTTAACTTAAGAATAAGTGGTAGATGACATTCATTTCAAAATTGGTATTTGTATACACTTAGGAACGTAAAAGTGGGAAGTCGAACATAAGAACGTTCATTCTTTCTCTAACATTACTCCCAGTTTTGTTTTCTCCTTATTCTCTTGCAATTAATAAAATGTATTAAATTCTAGGGCATTACTGTTCATAGGTTTTTGCAAATTCATTTTTAAAAATATGGTAATAGGTCTACGGATAAAAATTAAAACTAATATGCCGCGTGATTCACTTGCTCAAATTAACTTCACTTGCTCACTTAAAGATGTAGTTTTAAAAGTAAAATGTCATGATTGATGGCGCCAAAAGCTTTTCAAAGATCTAAAACTATTTCAATTGTTGCTTAATTTTGATCCATGTGTTAAGTGACATCCTTAAGAAAAGGAAATTTGGCTGCATTCATGGATTTTGATTTTCTAAATCCACAAAAGCATTCTGAAAACCCTTCATATCCACTGAAAAAGGTTTCCATTCTATGTATAAATGTTTCCCTAATATTTTTGGAAACATCGACAAAAGAAAAATTGGCCGATAATTTGTAATTTCATTTTTGTAGCCTTTTTCAACGAGCGGATTAATGCTAGCAGTTTTGATATCTGGAAATGTTTCGTTGCCTATGGATGCATTAAATGCGTGAGTTAATGGGTGTATAATGGCAAGCACACAAGTCTTCAACACCAAATCCAAAACTCCTAATCCCACCGAATATTTATTTTGTAGTTTTCCGATTATTTTGAGATTTTTATAGAAAGACGTTTTGGAAAGTAACATAGAATAAAACGTTTTGACGAAACATCTGATATTGAATTTTGTGACTTAGGAAACATAGTGAGATCGACAGAAGTTCTCGAAAAATATTTATTGAAAAGACTAGCCCGTTGCCGTTTAACTTGACTAGAATTACCTTTTAAAACAACATTCTGTTCTAAACGTTTTAAATTTTGAGTAGAATACTTTATTTTGGTCCCTCATTACTGATATAATTTAATTCTTCCCAGTTGGGAGGTTGTATAAGAATCATTGTACAAGTATCATAACTACAGTACTACCATTGCGAATGGCAATAGTCAAAATTATAATGAAGCTGTTATACCCTACGACATGAACTCTCAGCATTCATGACAGCAATTATATTATTTGAACATTGTAAATTATTGTTTGTTAAGCGTACTGTAACATTCATTTGGAAACCGAGATTTTTAACAAGAATGATCCGTCGTTTTTTAAGTCTTTTGTTTTTTTTTCAGATTTCAAAGTTTCATTGTTGGTTGCATGGTTTGCTGATTTCAATTATTTGATTATTAATTCTGGAGCGAAAGTTGAACATCCAGAGTGTCGTACCACAAGATCCAAGAAAGATGGTATTATTGCTGACGATCGGGGTGCTGACGACCGGGGTGTTGCTGTACGAGCTGCTGAGACTGACTGAACTTAGTTTAGAACAATAATGAATTAATTAATAATAAAAATAAATTATTATTTATTAAAATTTATTAATTATTAATTAAAAATAAATTAATAATAAATTTTCGTAAATGTAGCTTCACTGTGTGCACATTTTGTTGAGCTCTCCTTTGCTTGTAATGGTAGTAGAGCTAAGGGTGATATAAAAAGTCAGATGTTATAAAAAGGTGACGAACAGAAACTGTATTTATTTATTAAATAAAAGGAAACCAGTATTTTTTAACCGCACCACGGACAATGCCATTAATTGGGAACATTTTGTGGAAATTGTGACAATACCGCGAGATTTATCGAGTAAGATTAACGTAAATAATAGTAGAAAAACGAAAGAACATTGTAATGAACAAGTAGTCCTTTGTTTTTAAAACAACGCGGTCAGAAGATATAACTTCTTCAGAGTGAGTCCGACCGAGTTACGAGACGGATCGGTGGTTAAGCCGCGGATGATGGAAGTGTGTCGGAATTCGAATGTTGGAATGCAGCGGGAAATGGAAGATGCTCTTGTTGACGATTAGTGTGGATTAGGGATATAGATTGTGGAGATCGCGAGATCGCAGAACCTCAGCAAAGGGAAGTGCAAACAAACATTTATTATTCTGTTATTTACAGATTATAACAAGGCCAAGAATGTCATTTTATTTTAAGGTATTGAGAGAATATGATCATGCATGAAATTATTCAGGATTCAATTAATTGTTGTTTTAATAGATTGACAAAGTGCACTTGCTTCATGATGAGAATTTCGATTGGTGAATGCAAAGAAAATTAATTGTATATGTTATTGTTAGGATATTGTGAAAAGGGTTTTTATATGTATCTTTATCTGTTGTTATTTGTTAAATTGAAGAGGTCTAAGTAGCGAGAAGATTCTCGCCAACATTTTAGAAAAAAAGAAAATACGGAATAAATTCAGAATCAAGTTATGTGGTTTCAATTAGAAACTTATGTGTTATTATTTCCGACGATATTATCCCTGCAAAACACGGAATAAATTTGAATTCATTCCTCTTCCCAAAGCAGTAATATTATTATTTTCGATTTCCTGTATAAGATCGATTCGCGTACCCACGACCTCAAAACAATTTGTTTGAATGGTGCTTCGCAACTCATGGTTAAATAATTACGTACGGGTTTATTTATTTGTGTAATTTTTGGAAGGGATATTTTAGAACGGGTTGTGGGGATATATATTTATGATAGATATTTAGAAAGCATGACAATACGTAGTATAGAGAAAAATTATGAAATGTTGCCAAAAATCGATTTTGAGTTTTCAACGAAAATGCACGTCTCGGGGATCTTGATAACGAAAAATTGGTTTATTTTCTAAACGTTCGTCGTCTCTCTCTCTCTCCCTCTCTCCCTCTCTCTCCCCCTTTCCCTCTCCTCTCTCCCTCTCTCTTCCTCTGTTTTCCCTCTCCTTCTCCCTTGTTCCCTCTCTCCCTCTCTCCCTCTCTCCCTCGCTCCTTCTCTCCCTCATTCCCTCTTGCTCTCTCTCTCTCTCTCTCTCTCTCTCTCTCCTTCCGACTGTGAACAACAAAGCCCGGCGATTTTGGAAAACAATTTGGGGGAATACTTTACAAGATACCTAAGAGAGATTTGAAAAATTTTCTCAAACATTTCTCCAAATGGTTCTTTTAAGTTTTTTGTAAGAATACAGTGAATACTCTTATGAAGATGGAATACATTTAAAGTTGTCGTTTAACGTTGAATTTTCCGAAAATTACGAAACTATGTTACTTGTTCGTCATTTTACAACTACACCTTTGAAGCTTGTGTTTTTTTAAAATTAGATTTGTTCTCCAGCACTTCTTTCATAAACTTCATGCAGTACATTGCTTTGAAAATTTTGGTAGTATTTGGAAAATTTTAAAATAGTATGGCCTATATTGAAAAATACTAAAAACAAGTTTTTTTAAAAATTGGCTCCAGAATTTTCCTTCACAGTTTTTGTAGGGTTAGGGGTAACGCATTGTAACAGATGGCATCAATGTCATTTCAATGTATTCTTTGATTTTTACCAAAAATTCTTAACGTAATTTTCTGAAATATCCCTGAAGTCTTTAATATTGCCATTCACTGAAAATGCTATACATACTTGCATTTGAAAGTACAAGGGCTATAAATTATATCGCATGAATTTTCACGAAAACTAAAACGTGTCTGAATAGCGCATTTTCATTGCGCTCAAACGCTGTTTTCTCGAAAGCTGCTCCAAGCTTTTTCTTTGATTATCACTCTACAGATAATGATAAATTGTTTCATTTATATAAAATAATAGTAATAAAATATATAGATAATAATAAATTACCTTTTTGTAAATATCTCTCGGTGGCCCAAAACTTAAAGATAATCCAGACTGAAAAATGAGAAAACGAAATAGTATGAGAAAGTCTGTGCCATTGTCACTTTTTTAATACTTACGTATACACGGAGAAATAAACATAGTACAGAAACTAGATGTGCTACAGAATGGTACAGACTTACTCGTAACAAATTTTTCCAATTTACTCGGTGTGGACTGGCTTTAAGGTCTTGCTCCATTCTCTGGCCAGCTGCCATATATCGTCACCCAAAGTACATTTTCTTAACTTTTCGATTTCTTAATAGCAGAACCGAAATATGACTTCAAGAATATTAAAGAAGAGTAAAAATTCGTCCAAAATAGAAATTTTCATTGAAAATTTCGAAACCGTTTTTGAGAAAATGGCAATTAAGCATTGCTGTAAACGCTCAATTTGAAGTACATTTTCACAGGAATCTGTTGAGTTTTAGAAAAAAAAAATATTTGAAGTCATTTGAAGCACTTCCACTCGCAAATGTAATAATGTATACAAATTGATGGAAATGTGCATATTAACTACGTAAGAGATATTTAAAAAATTACATTTGTGTAATTTTTGAAAAAACAAAAGAATACACCAAAATTAACTTTACATCGTATTAAACGGCGCAATTAGCAATATACATTGGAAAAATTTGGAGAAAGAAATTTATAACCATTTTTGAGCGTGTTTGAAAATGCGGAATTATGAGCTCATCTTCACAGAAAACTGTTGTGTTTTTGAGAAACTTTGACAGTATTTAAAGCACATGTACTTATAAATATAATTCTCTGAAGGAATTGCTCTAAAGTAAGTATTTGCGACGTGAGAGACAAGCGAAAAAAGACCTTTTTGTAATAAAAAAACACAAGAGAATAGAGCAATATAGCGTTTATTTCATAGTATAGGGTTAGTTTGGCACTATCTCTACCAAAAATTTAAAGAAAAAATTTGGAGCCGTTTTTGAGAAAATATTTTTTTGTAATTTTTTAAAATTGCAAATATTTCACGCATTATTGCACGAAAACTAATAAAATTTTCAAAAAAGGCTACATGACCTTAATGAAAAAACTATTTATGAGCAGCAAATTTCATATGAACGAAAAACCTCTATCTTCAATTTTATACTTGTAGGAAGATGCAAAAAATCAGACTTTTGGAATTTTCGAAAATTCAGAGTTAACCGTGAAAATCAGACCTATTCCACCTTTAGAAGTGTATTTTACTCTATTCTTACAAGAAATACGAAGAAAAAATTAGTCCGGGGGACTTCAAATTTCAAGTACCTCAAATTTTAAAGAATGTTTTTCAAAATTTCAAAGCTTCAGCTACAGCCGGCAGACAGACGGACACACACACACACACACACACACACACACACACACACACACACACACACACACACACACACACACACGCACAGATGGACGGACATTTTGAAAAAACAACAACAACAGTATCAGGAGACTTTAAAACGTGTATTTCCGTTGAAATCTGGAAATCGATTTTTCGCAGCATTACATATCTTTTTTTATACTACGTATATTACTCCCGTATATTCGTATGTATAGGAGCAAGTAAAAGTTATGTAATGCTGTGGCAAAGAAAAGCGATTTTTTGTCAAAAAACTCGTGCTGTGGGGTCCTGAAGAAGAAAACGTGGATAAATATCGATCCAATAAAGAAAATTACTTCATCTAATACTTCGTGTAATCAGAATCCACGATTTGTGGGTTCTTGGTAAAAAAAATCGTTTACGGCAAAACGTCCGTTCGCATGTCTCCGTCAATGTAACCCGTCTGAAAGCCACGCAATTTTGAAAAAAAAATCTATTAATTTTTGGGGTGCTTTGGGTGAAGACTTTTAAACATTTTCAAAATTTTATCAAAAATATGCCTTATTTTTTTAAAGAATGTCCCTTTTTTGAAGAAAAAATTGACTGAAGTGTACTTACAAAGATGACCCAGGTTCAAGTTTCACGGCTGCCCCAGAATTACGAAACTTACAAATGATTAGAATTTTTCGACATCATTTAACAACTATAATACTGAAGATAGCTATTTTTCAGATAGAGATAGTGTTTACACCATCATTGATAGCAGGGATTCACTTTGACCTCTCAGCTGTGAGCGTAGTAGTTGGAGGTTAAAATAATTAATTAAATTTTCACAAAGAAATTATTGCTATGTTTTCAAACAATATTGGATGTAAAATTATAGTCTACCGCACAACTCTGGGTTTGAGGTCCAAGTCACGCCGATTCACGATGGTAATGTGTATTACTGCAACGTAGAGTGTGTTGCGTTTTGTTTGTTGGTTTATTTGTTGTATTATCTACAAAATCCTACATTTTGCCTTACATGTATTTGAAGTAGCCCTCGTTGGGGAAGAGGTGGGTGTAAAGAAGAAACACATTTACGGGGTTTTGTCTTGATGGTATCGGATCGTTCAAATGTTCCATACTGTAATACAAGGAATACAAAATAACATGCTTGTAACATTTATTAAAAAACATTAATAGAACTTTCCTGCTATCAGTGGCTTTCCATAATAAAAATTGAATCTATTTAAATAACTGTAATAGATTTTGTTATTTTTCTATGGTTTGGATAGTTTATCTCGCCATATCAAGCAAGTATAATAATTTCGTTTACTATGCTAGTCGCATTGCTACACTTGATATACTTACGTCATACTCTCTGCTTACAATGTGTCAGCTTTAAATTTAAAATATCTGGTAAATCTCTTTGCTTATTGTTGTCTATTTCTGTTACGGTTCAAATATGGCGGTGAGAAATCGCTGCCAAACTCTTGAGTTTGGCAGCTAAGTACTTTTCCTTTCGGGAATTGACAATGAAATTAATTAATTCGTTTCAACTGCTACGCATATTTCAAGAACCGAATAATTTATTGTACGTTTCATAAAACAGTATTGTTTACAAATTATATAGGTTAATTGAATTGGTTTTAATATAAAAATGTTCTACAACTATTGACTGCAACGATGTGAGGCTATTTGGTGTTTTTAAAGTGCTTCGACGAGTAATTAACGATGGAGGAAAGGGAGAATGCACCCTGGCACAAACACCTTTGAGGAAGATGGAGGTGTCCCCGAATTCTTAAGAACATCATTTCAAGCTACTACAGAAATGTCACCAGATCAGAAAGGCAAATAAGGACTCTTACTTTCTTAGAGAGCACAGTAAGTCATCGTATTTATTATTTAATGATACGAAATTGATGGTCTCTAGAATATTACTAATAGTGTTATCAAGAAAATCGGATATTTCACTTTCTTTTTAAATATTTCCAAGACTATTAACTAACAGCTTGCATTTAATTTTATAATCGAAGCAATCAAACCATGCATTTTTATCAGTTATACTATTCTTTGACTAATAAGTTACTATATTATTACTCACATTATTTATATTATTAATACTAAACACATTTTATAGTCTTATGTATATTTAACAATAGAAATTTCAATATTTCAATCACATTTTTTTCTTAAACCCCCTAAAATATTCGGTAAAATTTTTTAATTGCAATTTCAGTTTTAATTTGTGGCATTTGAACTATTTTTGCATTGAAACCAAAATAAATCGCACATATCTGTTTTGGTCGAGATTGATTTTGGGCCTATAGTGTGAGGACTAAATCACCCTAGTTCAAACATAAAATGTTTCCATGTAGTTAAACAATTGTACTCGTATGACTATTCACTAGTTAGGCCCCAAACTGAAATCAACAATATCGAAAAAGTAGTAATTTTTACTAATAAATGTATTCAAGTTCCTCTCACTGAAGTTAAAGTTTGAAAAAAAATTTGTGACCGTAAAATACAGTTACACTAACCAGAGGCTTAGCGAAGTTCTTCTGGTCCCCTGCAAAAGCTACAATTTGGGCCCCTGACTGACATTGCAAAACGTGCAAAGTGTTTTAAAACTTATTTAAATATCATTTGAATACATTACATGTAATTATTATTTTTTAATTGTAATGCATTTGAATATAATAATATATTATATATATTATATATTATATATATATATATATATATATATATATATATATATATATATATATATTATATATGTATATATATTATATATATAATTTAACCGTATTTAACAATTAGGTAATATTTCGTTTTACAAATTTGAAAAATTAACGTGTCATCAAATTAATCTTCATATTGTGAAGCATCATCACCCTGAGGCATTTCATGTACTATCTTCCTCTTGAATATTAATTATTTTATTGTGAAAAAATTAACCAAAAATAATACTAACTGTATATGTTAATTGTGGTTCGTGAGTAATTATAACACTGTGAAAGTTCGTGAGCAATTATAGAATTATGAAGACACCAAGAGTAACACTCCTGAAACAACTTTTAAATGCTTAGTCTTAAACAAAAAATTATATCCAATCTAAGGCGTTTTTCAAAGGAGCATAACTTCTCTAAGTTGTATGAAATTTATAACCGGTGAATGTAAAGTATACCTTTCTCTCTCAGATTCTACTCATATATCTGTTAATCTTGAATCCCATTAACAAGAGACGTGATTTTAGTGGTTTTTAAAATTCCGTGAAAATTACACTTTTTTGGGTGAATGAAATATCAAACGTTAACGAGAAATTCGTGATAAAATAATAGGCTTGTCGTAAGCGAAAACAGTCTTATACAGTGCCAATCATAAACATTTCCACACGTTTTCGTGAGTATCACGTTCCTACTCAATTGGTGCATTTTAGAATTTAAAAACTAGAGGTGCTACAGAATGGCACAGACTTTCTCGTAGTATAGTTTTCTAATTTCTTTTTTTTCTTTTTATTTTTACGTCAAAAAACAGTTAAAAATGCGTATGATGTGCCATGGAGAAAAGTAAATTGTGTGCACATTTTCAAAATTCTGTGATCCCTACAGTAAGTCATATACTACTAAAATTTTGAATTTAAAAAACTCCCATGTAATAAAATCTATTTTCAAGGATAAATAAGCAATTAATTTTGGGCTCTTATCCATGTTGTCCTTCGGAATAATACTTCCTGCCGCGACAACATGGAGACGATCATTTGATTAACTATATTTACCACTGAATTCTAGAAGACGAGCACAGATAATGAAGTTTCATTTATGTCCAGAAGCAAAACAAGGGGCCATCTCAGTATTTGCTCAACGTATCAGGGAAACTGAACGAAAAACGAGATGGGGGTCATTGACCCAGAAGATGCGATACAATACTTGTTACATATTGTTTAGAATTATACAGTCCAATGGTAAATAATACATTAAATATCACTGTTAAAATTAATGTTACTTTCCTTGTGATGCTCAGTAGAGTCTCTAATTGTATGGAAACAGTTATGCAGGAGAAACGATTTCACTTTGGGTTTAAACTTTTCTATCGAATTGAATCGTTTAATGTCATCTGGCAAAGTGTTGTAAAATAATGTACAAGTATTGTATGTGAATTTTTTGTAATGAGCTGTTGATACTGTCATCTGATGAATATAATTTCTCCGTCAAGTGTTATAGTAATAGACATCGGCCTTCTGAAAATATATTCCCGCCCTTAAGCAAGTCATTTTTGACAAAAACAAGTGATTCGTAAATAAACAGACAAGGTAATGGTAAAATTCCTAGATTAATGAAGAGAGGCTTACAAGAATCACATTTCCTTGGTGTGGTCTGGATTTAAGGGTTTGCTCGATTCTCTGGCTAGCTGCCATCTATCGTCGCCCAAAGTACATTTTTCTTCTGATTCGGAAGGGATTCTGAAACTCAAGAAGTTGTGCGCAGATGATTTTCTCCCCCATACGTCACATACAGTATTTGACTGTTTTTTAGTAAATAAATAAAAAAATAATAAAATTAGTGCTTTAACGAGAAGAGCAAAGTTAAGTAAAAAGTGTCTTCTGTTCAGGAACGTAAATTCACAATTCATCAAGTAGTTTGAGGCAATAAGGTCATTACAATACAGTAAAACTCCAATTACCGTAACAAAACGGGGATCGGGTCGGTTAGAATGTGCAGAAATATGCGTTTTTTCGCGGTTTCTCCGATCATCACTTGGCGAATGGTGGAGCAGTATCCTAACAACCAGGCTAGAGACCATGCGCGATCTTTCCTTCCTCTTCTTTGTCTTATCCTTACCACTTACTTACTCACAAGCCCTAAACTATCACACTTGTCGGGAAGCCAGACGAGAGCTTAGTGTTCCGGCTAGAGCAGTGCTCCGCTGGTTGGGGCTGGTTGGGAGAAACCTGGTTGGGGAGCACTCCGCAAGCCGACGGGTAGTCCGACGCCGGATCGCGTCATGCATCAGGAGAGGAACACCGCCATCTCCCGCGATAAAAACATGCAATAAACCGGGGAGACTAATGACTAAAGACAGGATGTTCATGCAGTAAAACTCCCTAAAACGTGCAGTAAAAACATCAAAACGTGCACAAACATGGAATAAAATGATCAAGACTTTGCAAAACGGTGTTATGTAGCATAAGAATACCAGTTAATCAACATATCAAATTAATTTCATATATTGAATGAGAATATTATAATTTTAGTGTTATTATTAAGTTTGTACATATTATTTAAACAAACCACACTTGACCTTATTATACCATATTAAATATTATTCGCCATACTAAATTTTAAATTAGCACATAACACAAAAAGGGACCGGGAGCGGTTGCTCAGTGCATCAAGTGATGTTACTGTAGTGCCTCTGACCGGGAGGTCCTAGGTTCGAGTCCTGGCGGCGGCAGGATTTTCGACACTAGCTTTTCAGCCAAGTCGGATTCAGTCGCTGTCTGGAGGAGAATTCTAGCGGTCGGCTGCTCTGATCGGTAGTTTTCCGTGGTTCCTCCGACCAACACCAGGCGAATGCCGGAGCAGTACCCAAAAAACGGGCCACGGACCGCGCGCGATCTGTCCATCCTCTTCCTTGTCCCATCCTCACCCCTTACACACACACTTACACTAACAGCACTACACTACCACATATTCCGGGAGACCGGTCGGGAGCTTAGAGCTTGTCTCAATTGGGCCCTACTGGTGGGAACTATCTGATTGAGGGAAACCCCGCCAGCCGACGGTAGTTGAAAAAAGCAAATATACCTTCATCAATAAAAAATAATTAAGTTACAGAAGAAATGTTCTTCATTGTTTTCATTATAATTTACAATTATATATATTTCCAAATTTATTTTCCGAGAAATTATTATATCTTCTAACAACTAATAGGACCCAGGAAAAACTTCGTTCTACATTTAATTTATACTTGTCTGTGTGCCGAGCCTTACTCTTACGTACGTGACAACTGCTAAAAGCGGTCAAAAACTGTGATCATTCTCTCTTGAACCTCCCAGGGCAACGTCTGTTCCGAGAAATTCGATGAATTTCACGCGCGGTGCAGCTTGTAGCTAAGCTTCGCGCCCGACCGTAAGGTAAAATGTAACTCGCGCATGCTGTCGCGTGTTGATAAGTTCAGCAAAGACTGATAAAACGAATATATGATTCGATTGGGAAGATAGACCCCCAACATAGCGTTTGCTGAGCGGCCGCAACCAAGGGCAGTCGAATTATCTCTGCTGCAATAGCTAAGAAATTTTAATTCGACGCCCAGTTCATAGGGCAACAAACTGGAGAATTGATACAAATTAAACAGCACTCGGGTTCCACAGACCACCCAAATGCACTGCTGGGTAATGTCATGAAAACGTTTTCTTAAACGCAACCTTTAAAAAAGATAAATTAAAACTAGTATATATATAAAAATATATTTTATGTAATGAAACTACGAATCTTGCAAATTCGTGCATGTTCAACATATACCCAAATGTGCAATTTTCAGGCAGCATCACCTAAAACGTGCAATACCGCGCAGTACCTCCCCCCCAAAAAAGTTCAATTCCATGCAAAATAAAACACGTAGTAAAATAACGTCCTTTTCATAATTCAAATTTCTATCAAGGTTTTATCCAATTTCATGTTAGCAAAGAAAATATTCAGTTATACGGTCTTCACTAATGACCAGTTCACGCTCTGGGAATCTCTAATCAATCAATCAATCAATGAACGGGCGTCGTTGAGGCGGTCGCAAACAAAAGACTGAAGTGGAGGTGCGGTTGCAGCGTGGCGGAGAGCAGGCGCGCCATGGCCGGGTGCGGGCGCGGGCACGCGCTGGGCCACGCCGGCGACTGCTGCCCGGAGGACGCCTACGACTCCATCGCTCAGGCGGCCAACCACGTGCAGGTGGGCGCGCTCCCCCCGCGCTTGGGGGCAAGGGTTTCTTCCTAAGTGCTGCACAGCAGTGCGCAACGCACGCGATTCGTTAACTGAAGACAAAGCACACAGTATTGTCTCAAGTCAGAACTTCTTCTTCTTCTTCTTCTTCTTCTTCTTCTTTTCTTTTGTTTTTCTTCACTTCTCGTTTTTAAGACATTTTTCTTCTTTGTTCTTCTTCACATTCTTCTTTTTATTCTTCTGTTCTACACTTTCTTCTTATAATTATCTTTCTTCCTCTTTCTGTGCTTCTTCACTTTCTTACATTTCTCTTTCTTTCCCACTTTTTTCCTACTTCTTTTTCCTAACCGTAGGCTTAAGGTCATGTGAAGGGTCATAGGCTCATTACCGCCGACGCGGCGTCACCCGGACAGCCGAGAGCCTTCATACTTCTCTTTCGTCTTCTTCCTATCTCTTATGTTTCTTCGTCTTTTTCTCATTATTCTCTTCTCTTCCGCTTTCTGCTTCTCTCAGTGTGACAGCAAATATTAATTTGGCATGACACACGGGGTGATTTCTTGGTAGTTACAGATTTGTGAACTTTCTACTTACTATCCATTGGCATAAAAATGTCAATGGAAAGACAGAGTTTATTTGGTCGCGAATTGTGTGTCGCGGATGATACTCTTTCTTTATAATGAAGCGATACAAAAAAATTCTATTTTTCATTAAACTAACTTAATTTTCGAAATTCGAAGCGATAACACCTAGCACGAGGCACACCCGGAACAATACGAAGTCTTTGTTTTTACCTGATTGTAAACATATATTTTACAAACTTCTATTAGATCCAAAGCTGGTTCATAACTATAAATGTAATATTAACCACAACCGCAACCACCATATGACATCTGGGCCACACTATCACGTCACCACCGCCACCACCTCCACTATGTCCCCTTTACTTCGACAATAACCACCATCATCGATTCAAACGAAGAAAAAGAGAAAAACAATGCAGCAGAAGCAAGTGTACCTTTCGCTGTTTCTGATTTCTTGTCCTATTTCTTCTTCATCCCAACCATTTTCTTCCGTTTCTCATTGTGTATTTCCTCCCACTGCTCCTCCTCCTTTTGCTTCTTTTCCTTTTGTTTCTCCTTCTACCTCCGATTCTCCGCGTTTGCTTCTCTTCCTGCTTCTTCTGTTTTGCTTTGTATCCATCACCTTTTACCTCTCCTTTTCTCCTTTTGACTCTCCTTCTCCATCTGCTTCTCCTTCTGGTTCTCCTCCATCTGCTTCTTCTCCTGCTGCCCCTACTCTTTCTGCATCATTTCCTTTTGTTTCTCCTTCTGATTCTTCTTCTACTCATTCTGCTTCTTCTGCTTTTCCTTCTGTCCTGCTAAGTTTCTTTCTGCTTCTTCTAATTCTCCTACTGAGTCTTCTTCATCTTCTCCTGCTTTTCATCCATCTGCTTCTCCTCCTGCTTTTCATCCATGTGCTTCTTTTCCTTCTGATTCTCCCCCTACTGCTCATCCTCTTGATGCTTCTTTACCGAGAGTGGTAGCTCAGTGCATCAACTGATGTCACTGCAGCGCCTCTGACTGGGAGTTCCTAGGCTCGAGTCCTGACGGCGGCAGGATTTTCAACACTAGCTTTTCAGCTAGGTCGAATTCAGTCGCTGTCTGGAGGAGAGTTGTAGCGGCCGGCTGCTCTGATCGGTAGTTTTCCGTGGTTTCTCCGATCAACACTAGGCGAATGCTGGAGCAGTACCCTATGAAACGGGCCACGGACCGCGCGCGCGATCTGTCCTTCCCATTCCTTGTCCTACCCTCTCCCCTTACACACACACTTTCACTAACATGCACTACACTACTACATATCCCGGGAGACCGGTCGGGAACTTAGAGCTTGTTCCGGCTGGGGCGGTGCCCCGCTGGTGGAAGAGTCCTGGTTAGGGGGAAACCCCACTAGCCGACGGTAGGTCGGCGCCGGATCTCGCTATCCAGCGGGGGAAAATCACCGCCATCTCCCGAGAAAAAACACGCGCTACACTCACGGGACTAATGACCAAAGCAGTTGACGCGCCCGGAAATACGAAAAAATCAATCAATAAATTGATGCATCTTCCCCTTTTTGTTCCCATTACGCCTCTGCATCTCCTTATTCTGCATCTTTTCTCGCTTTTTCTTCCGTCGTGCTTCGTATCTTTCTGCTTCTACTTCTCCTTCTGCTTCTCATCCACATGCTTGTCCTCCTGCATCTGCATTGCTTCTCTGATGCCGTGCGCGCGCGGCAGGAGGCGCTGCGTATCATGGACTTCTCGCTGGCCGGCGCGCCCGTGTGCGCCGCCGACCGGCCGCGCATCTTCCCGCCGGTGATCCCGCCGGCGGCGGCGTGCCCGGCCGTCAGCTACCCGGCCGGCTGCTGCTCCTTCCCGTCGCGCGCCTACTCCTCCATCATCCCGCAAATGGCGCCGTGCCCCACGTGCGCCCTGGAGGAGCACTGCCCCGGCGCCGCCGGCCCCCGCGCCTGCTGCGCGCAGCGGCACACCGTGCTCGGCCGCATGCTGCTGCGCGCCACGCTCTGCGGGCGCACCAAGGAGGTACGACGGCGATTCCGCTCAGGGGAGCGACTTTAGCGCAATTCGGCTCAGAGGGAGGGCTTTAGAGCAATTCGGCTCAGAGGGAGGGCTTTAGAGCAATTCGACTCAGGGGAAGGCCTTTAGAGCAATTCGACTCAGGGGAAGGCCTTTAGAGCAATTCGACTCAGGGGAAATGATTTAGAGCAATTCATCTCAGAGGGAGGAATTTTCAGCAATACGTCTCAAGGGAACGACTTAAGTGCATATCATCTCAGAGGGAAGACTAGAGAAATGCATCTTAGAAGGAAGGCATTCAGACAATTCAAATCGGAGAAAGAGACGGACTTAAAAGAATTCACCTCAGAGGGAGGATAAAAGAGGTACTGTCAACTTAAGAACATTTTTTTAGGACTTCAGGACATTTAAGCTCGGAGGGAGATCTCAAATGAGTGTCGAACGAAGTTTCAAATAGTCTCAAAGTTGTAACACTGAAGCCAATTCAGAAAAATAGAGTGCAAAAAAGTAACCCACATGAAAAGTTAATCCACAGACCTCCTTGACAGTTAGAAATCAAATGTTTTTAACACATGAGTAAGTGTCCTACATATTGTAGTAAGATAATATGTGTCCCCATGTGTGTGTTTGCTTGTAAATTTGAATGACACGATGTCAGTAACTACGGTTGGTCTTCGGATGAGGGCGAGGTGAATGAGACAGACACACTGGGGGAGCGAGAATGATAGAGGGATAAGAAAGAGGCAGAAGGAGGGAGAGGAAGGGCGAGAAGCGTGAGTTTAGGAGTGAGAGGATGGAGGGAGGACGAGTGGCTAGAGGAGGGGTGTGAGGGGAGGCGGAAGGAGTGAGGGGTGTGAGGGAGCGGAAGGACGGAGGTAGGAGGGGTGTGAAGGGTGGTAGGGAGGGAGGGAGGAGGGGTGTGAGGGGATGGAGGGAGGACGAGTGGCGAGAGGGGGGTGTAAGGGGAGGTGGAAGGAGGGAGGATGGGTGTGAGTGGAGGGAGGGAGGGCAGCGGCGAGTGGCGGGCGTGGCGCAGGTGCGTAAGCTGCTGCGCGCGGGGGCGGATGTGAACTTCGTGGGGCCCGGGCGCTGGACGGCGCTGCACAAGGCGGCGGAGCGCGCCTACGCCGACCTCATCTGGCTGCTGCTGCGCCGCGGCGCCGACCCCAACGCGCGCAACTGCAACGGGTGCGTGCGGTGGCCCTGCTCCCTCCCTCTTCGCCATTCGGAGCAGTTCCCTGACAAACGGACCTCGGACCGTGCGCCATCTTCCCTTCTTCTTCCCTGTCCTATCCTCCCCCTTACACACACTTACACTAACATGCACTACACCACCACAGAAGCCGAAATCTTCTAATGTATCCTGCAATTTATTTTCAGTTAAAAAAGGCTGGAGAAAAGGGAATTGCGCAAGTGACTCAAAATGAAGGAAAATCTTGGATGTTTTATAAAGAAGTAATTCTTATTGCAATGGCTTTATCAGATGACATTAATAATCTTTATGAATTATTAATAAGAGTCAATCAAGAAAAATCATATATCATTTCGAATCATTAGGATAATATTATTTAAAAATGGCATGAAAATTAGGACATCAAAATATACGCCATGTGAAGAAATTTTTAGCAAATAAAGGAATCGACGTAGAAATAGATGGTGAATTTTGTGAAGGTTGTGTTTGGGGAAAACATCATCGAATGACTTTTGGCAATAGAGTAGAGAACTCTACTAAACCCGGAGAATGAAGTTTTGCTGGTGTCTAGAAGAAAAGAACATACTTGGGTATAGTTATTATCTTGTTTTTAAAGATCATTTTACAAGTTTTAGGGTGACGTATTTACTACGGAGAAAAGATGAAGTTAAAGAAAAAGTATCATTATTTATTGAGACGATAAAGACACAAGCTGAAGTTACAATTAAAAAATTACAAACTGATGGAAGTAAAGCATTTGACAATAATGACTTACAAAGTTACAATTAAAAAATTACAAACTGATGGAAGTAAAGAATTTGACAATAATGACTTACGGAACTATGCGGAGACGATAGTATTGAAACATTCAATTACGTCTCCTTATACACCACAACAGAATGGTGTTGCAGAAAAAGAAAATAGGATTCTTTGTGAAATGGCAAGATCATGGATACAATCTGCACAACATCTTCTAAAAACTTTATGGGGAGAAGTAATGTTAACTGTAACGTAAATTTTAAAAGCGAACTGGTCCAACAAAAATAGATTATAAATCTCCAATGCCATTATTTTTGAAAAAGGAGACTCGTTTGGATAATTTATAGGTCTTTGAAACATGTTGTGCGTGGATTTCTCCTCAGAATCGAAAAGAGTATGATGAAAAATCTTCTAAAGGATATATAATGGGTTATGCAGATTGCGGTTATCAGATTTATTTTCCAGAGAAGAAGAATGTTTATATTTCCAGAGATGTTAAATTTAAGAGTCCAGTCTTACAACAACCAATAAAAATCGATGTACCAAAGTTTGTAGATGTTTTATATGAAGAGGAAAGTGAAGACAAAATTCAGAATTTTATAAATGCTGATAAAAATTAAAATCACCAAAAAATTTATGAAATCATTGAAGAAGAAGATGATTTTGTTGGTTATTAAGATGCGAGTAGTAATAATAAAGAAGGTGGAAGAAGGAGTAATATCAGCAAAGAGGAAAGAAGTAAAGAAGAGGAAAGAAGTAATAATAGAAGTAAAGAAGAGAAAATAATTAGTAGCAGTAAAAAGGAATATAAAAAAATAACAATAATAAAGAAGTAGAAAATAATAGTGTAAATAACACTCGTGTTTTGAGAGACTGACGATTGATTTCTAAACCTTGACGTTATCGTAATGAAGTTTATGGGAAGAAACCAAGAGTTCTTAATGTTCTTAAAAAAAGCTTCGAAGAATTATATTGACGCATTACAACCAGAAGATGTTCAAACGTGGAAGATTGCTGGAGACAAATGTACAAAATGTTCAACCAATGATTATTTAATGAAATATTCAAATGGGCCTGTAATGCGGAAAAGTAAGCCGCAACGTGTTAAGTGGCTTTATCATTCATGGAAGCAGAATATGTTGCTAGTAAAGCAGCTAAATCTTTAATTTGGTTAAATCGTCTTTTGAAAGAAATGTGACCAATTAAAAAAGAATTAATTACAAAATTATATATAGATCATGAAATAATAACCAAGTTTTTTAAGAATCCTGGTTTTCACGAACGGCCTGAACACATTGATTCTTGTTATCATTGTGTTCGTCAATTAGTAAATTAAAAGAAGATTGACATTGATTATATTTGGACGTGCGGTCAAGCAGCACACAATTTTACAAAATCTTTATCTTCAAATAAATTTAGAATAATGAAATTATTGAACGAATTCTTTATTAAATAAAATAATATTTTTAAACATTGAATATAATATGAAGATTAAAGGAGAGCATTTGAGCATTTTTATATTCTCAATAGAATACAAGTTAAAAGAGAGTTAGGAAAATCAAGATTTGAAATGATCAAATGTCAATTTGCCTTACATTTTAATAGGAGTTTAAGCAAAGTCTCTAAGCTCCAATTAAATTTAGGGCAAATTGACTTTTGATCAGCTGGGATATACGCAGATATACAATCGGGAGCTTAAATATCAAACATTGGCTGATATGAATAAAAATGTGTAAGTACTCCAGAACAATTGCTCGCGAATGCAAGTAGGAACTACTACTTCTCATAAGATAAAGCTTCTTTTCATATAAATAAAACGCTTCCTGAAACTTGAAACATTTACTTATTTCTCTGATTGATCTGTTGCGATTGGTCTATTTTCGTCTGTTATGTTTGTCTCGTTACCGCACGACGCGAAACTTGTTCCTGATGGTGTTGAACTGTCAGGTTGTTAAGTAGTGTTTACTACATTGTTGGCGAAATCGTAGGAAATCGACCATCATTCATTCACTCACTATCAAAACATTACAACCAGTCCACAACAGTCGTGTATGGCCTCTCTTTTATCCATTCAATGCGATTTTAATTACCTAGGTAAATGCCTCGCACTAAAAGCAAATTCTCGATTTTATCCACTCGAAAACTAAGCAATTGCTCCTCGACCGAGCAGTTGCTACTCACCAATGGAGAAATTGCTCAAAATAAGAGCAATTACTTCTTTATTCGTAGTGTTTGAAGCAATTGTTTTGAAACCCCTAGAAACAAGTAATAGCTCATTTTTACTTTCTCCTTACGGAGTAGAGAGAAAGTTATGTAATGCTGCGAAGAAAACAGGGACTTTTCGGCAGGAAAACTTATAGTAACAAAAAAGTAAGGAAAATCCAGTTGCTAAATTTAGAAAAACATCTAAGATGTGGTTTAGGTGTTGCTAGAATCCATGTTTTGTGGGTCCTTGATACCGAAAAATTGAATGACGGCAAAACATCTGTCCGTCCGACTACGCTAGGGGCTAAACAGTTAAGCCAATTTTTTCCAAAATTGATACTCCCCAATCCATATGGCTGATATCGCGGTTTTCGGAGTCTTCCTACAACTAAAATATTGAAGATAGAGATTTTCTTCCTTAATAAAATCTGATCCTTAAAGATAGATTTTGAAATAAAATCGTGTACAATTTTTCGAAAATTTTAGTACTTTTCGCGTAATTTTGCGTGAAAATATGGGCGATAAAGTACGTGCTGTTTTAGCAGCACTAATTATTCATAACATCCATTAACATTCCGTCACTCGCGCTGCCATTCGTAGCACGAGTACTCGCGCGTTGAACTATGTCCAACGACCGCATTATTTAGTTTTTTTTAATCTTATGATATTTAGGTTTTTGCACAGTTACGAAGAGAAACGCATCAACACAACATTTGAAATATTAAACACACTCATTATTAAAAAATATCATTTCGATCAAGTATGCAAAAACATCGTTCCATCTCCCAGTACTCGCAAGTTGGATTCTATCAAACAGGCACATATATTTTACTTCAGAGTGTGGCAACACAGTACATTATAGAGATGAGAAATTTATCGACACCCTTCTCAGACACCGTTAGAAAAATAGAAGCATTGTTTTTATGCGTGCAAAGCTAACATTCCTTCCTTAGCTATAAACCAGGAGCAGTAGCTCAGTGCATCAACTGATGTCACTGCAGCGCCTCTGACCGGGAGTTCCTAGCTTTGAGTCCTGATGGCGGCAGGATTTTCGACACTGGCTTTTCAGCTAAGTCGAATTGAGTAGCTGTCTAGAGGAGAATTCCAGCAGCCGACTTCTTTAATCGGTAGTTTTACGTGTTTTCTTCCATCAACACGAGGCGAATGCCGGAGCAGTACCCTATCAAACGGACCACGGACCGCGCTCGATCTTTCCTTCCTTTTCCTTGTCCTAGCCTCTACCTTTACACACACACACTAACATGCACACTACGACATATTCCGGGAGACCGGTCGGGAGCTTAGAGCTTGTCCCGGCTGGGGCGGTGCCCAGCTGGTGGGAGAGTCCTGGTTAGGGGGAAACCCCACTAGCCGACGGTAGGTCGTTGCCGGATTTCGCCATCCAGCGGGGGAAGATCACCGTCATCTCCCGAGAGAAAAACATGCACTACACTCACGGGAATAATGACCAAAGCCGTTGACGCGCCCGAAAACACGAAAAAAACAATCAATCAATCAACTCTTAAGTAGAAAAGAAAGTTGTGTTTGACTGTAGCCAAGAGCGAAGTGCGAGTGCCGAAGTGTGAAGTCGAAAGAGAGCCGGCTGAGCGCGTGGTGCGCTGCGGCAGGTACACGGCGCTGCACCTGGCGTCGTGCAACGACTGCTGCGGGCTGTGCGTGTCGGTGCTGGTGTGCGCGGGCGCGGACCTGGACTGCCGCAACGAGGCCGGGCAGACGCCGCTGCACGTGGCGGCCGAGTGCGGCAACGAGGCGGCGGTGCGCGCGCTGGTGGCGGCCGGCGCCAAGCGCTTCGTCAAGAACAACCAGGGCCGCACGCCCTTCGACGTGGCCGGCGACCCGCCCGTGCGGCGCCTGCTCGTGTGCCGCGGCCTGCACCCCATCGCCCTCTACTGACCTGGCGCGCCCTCACCCTTTTCCTACAAACAACCCACAATAAAAAAAAACGAAAAAAAAACGCACCCTTAATCGTGTATCATTTTATATAGCCATTATTATTATTTATTATTATTATTATTATTATTATTATTATTATTATTATTATTATTGGTCGCATCAACATCTAGGTCATTAGCGACCACTATTGGAGTTAACGTTATGGTAACTATGAAGATGAAACGAAATGGTGATGCTAAGGGGTGAAAGGACGATTACAAATACAGCCATGCCCCGGGGCGGGACTCGAACCCGCGACCCTTCGGTTCGAGATCACTACGACACTACTGCCTTAGCGATCTAGGTCACCTATAGAGACTTGAACAACATCATAATAATAATAATAATAATAATAATAATAATAATAATAATAATAATAATAATAATAATAATAATAATAATAATAATAATAATAATAATAATACACGTATTGGTCATTTGTGACCACACTATACGTTCTCTTCCGAGATCCAGTCATATTTATCCCGGGGAGAGATTAATGTGTGTCGTTATGGGAATCAGTTTTCTTTTTCGTCTGTATCACTTGGTATGACCAGATCGTTAAACATTAAATTATGAAATATGTGATGATAGTATATGATGATGATGGGGGTGAAGGGACAATCACAAATACGACGATGCCCACGCAGGACTCGAACCTGTAGCCTCATCGGCGCTTTCGCAACCGTCTGCGCCACGGGGCCGTCTATTATTATTATTATTATTATTATTATTATTATTATTATTATTATTATTATTATTATTATTATTATTATGTCATTCAAGTCTCTCGCCTAGCGAGGTGCAATACAACCGAAACATTGGAGAACCGAGGTGCCTGCTTCGCTTGCAAACACGAGCGGTTAGGATTCGCACGTGAAGTCAGATGGAGTTATATCAATAAAAACTTCCTCACAATGCGTGCAATACTCAGGAGAACAGCCTTTTGCATTGTTTCAATGAGCCAGTTCTTAAGCCAAGCCTTGCAGATCATGAACTTAGTTCTTCAGATACCAATCCATTTGCAGAGATTACCACAGGAACTACCTCAACAGTTACTAACCGCTATATGCCGCTCAGGTTAATAGCCAAGACTTGATATTTTCGCTTCGTCTCTGCAAGGGAGGCAGGTATATTTCGATCTAAAGGGATAGCGATGTCTACAATAATTCCTTTTCGTGAAATCTTGTCAACCCATGTGTCA
The DNA here is from genome assembly GCA_011170035.1 of Teleogryllus occipitalis. Taxonomy (NCBI): domain Eukaryota; kingdom Metazoa; phylum Arthropoda; class Insecta; order Orthoptera; family Gryllidae; genus Teleogryllus; species Teleogryllus occipitalis. Next base: position 78,057 of record BLKR01004988.1, read on the forward strand.
GGTCTGTTGGCTTCGACCCTGCGATCAGTGGTGGCCGCAACATTCCACAAGAAGTTCAACCGTTTCGTCTCTAGAACCGAATCTGGCTTGAACTTGTAGTATGGGACCTCTTTCTCTACCATCTCTGACTTTGCAGCCAGGGCCTGATGGACAATCACAGCAACGTCATTGTGCCGACTCAGATATTCTGTCTGTGCCAATGCAGAACACCCGCCCATTATGTGTTGGAGGGTTTCGCCAGGTTGATTGCAAAGTTGGCAGCGGTCCTCTACACTCATATCCCCAATCACATACCTCTGGTAATTGCGAGTGGAGGTTACTTCGTCCTGAAAAGAAATGACGAACCTTCCTGTCTCAGCAAAGAGGCCAGATTTTGTTAGCCAGAAAACTGACGTTCCTATGTTCACAGCGTTCCGTTTGAGCTCGACAACAAACCTGCCGTGCAAACTCCACTTGGCCATGCAGGGCTGGTATTCGGGGGACGTAAAGAAAAAGGTAAAATGTATAGGAAATATTTTGGGAACAGAATTGGGGAAAGAGCTACGGGGCAACTAAGCTATCATTTTGGCAAAGCAATAGATTGAACAGTGGAAAAAGGATTGGAGAATAAAAGATGGATCAATTTTAGATGGAGAGACAGCGGACAGCTGCTCCTGTTAGTCGCCTTTTACGACAGAGGGCGATCCCGTGGCGCTTTTCTACCTAACAAAATCGCACACCACACATTTTATTATTATTATTATTATTATTATTATTATTATTATTATTATTATTATTATTATTATTATTATTATTATTATTTTCACCGAAACCGGTCTCCCAGACCTACCTTTGCTTACCTGGGCTCGTGTGGCCGGCTAGCTCAGGAAGCATGTAGAGTAAAGAAGAATAGATGGTGGACGGATTTTAAAAAAATGATGATGAATTTAAAATAAAATTATTGAGAACACAAATGGACTTTAATGAAAAACTTAAATTTTAAGCATACAGAAAATCAAGGTCTGAATAATTACTTCTATTTTTTTATGCTATAAAACTAATGTATTACAGGGAACTTAATATTGTAAGGAAGTCGCCAATGCGCGGCGAGCACTTCCTGGATAAGAGTTTCTTTCATAAACAAGCGTTGCGCCTGAAGGGCGTACTGAAGATCTTGCCGCAGCTCGACAATCAAAACACAGTCACCGTTCGCAGGCAGGTCCGCTGGGGTGGGCAACCTCCACAGGTCGCCGAACCTCACACCAGGCGGCGTGTCCCGTGGGTGTCGGGGAAGGCCCTTTGAGTCCCGCGTCGGCGGCGGTGGTTGCGGTGGCGCAGCGTGACCACGGCGACGCGACGGCGGCAGCGGCCACAGCGGCGGCGCAGTGACGGCGACGATGAAAGCGACGACCAAAAGCGACGACAGCTCAAGATTCAGGTGTCCAGCAACGCGATTATACTCGTCGCGTGAATTGTGACGGGCGACGCGGGCGTGATCGGCAGAGATCAAAAGAGAATATATTCGACAAATGAGCAATAGGAGGAACTACTCGTCCTCAATTTAAAGCAAAAAAGGGCACTGCCCTTCTCAGGCTCTACTGCTCTGCGAGCTAAGCCCACCTCAGCGCTCACCTCTCCTACCCTTCTACTCCGCCTACTAGGATCTCTCACACCGTTCTGATCTGGCTGCTCGGCGCATGCCAGCGCTCGCAAGTCTTTTTCTCCCCCCCCCCCCAGTTTCCCAAATGTTCTAGAAGTTTCCAAAATTTTTCTAAAATGTGCTTCTATTGGCAAAAGGTTCCTACGTCTTACTTAAATTTGGTAAAAAAAGTATATTGCGTTTCGTCGGTGTGTCGAGCGGAATTTTCCATGAGGCGCTCTCACTAGCACACTTTTCGTAAATAAACGCAGGTGGTCCCTCCCAGAGTTTCCAAACTGCGCAGCCCCCCTTTCCAGCTAGATCCCCAGGGATAGACCCGCGTCGACGTTGGCGAAAACAAACACAGTTTCCCTCCTTTTTTGCTTGGCGCCGAGATGTCGCGACAGCAGTTGTGCGTAACGAATCAGCCGTCCGGCGGCTCAGAAAAGACGCAAAAGCGCCAGTGCGTGATTACGCAACACTTTGTTTTCGATTAGCCTGGGTACAATATTCGGTATCGTTACATATTATTATTATTATTATTATTATTATTATTATTATTATTATTATTATTATTATTATTATTATTGTTTATATTATCATACGTTATAATTTCCTTATCTGTATAAGATATTGAGATGCAATTTTCATCAAACAATTCAAACCAAAAGGGAAATCAGATGTACTCATTAGCTCTTAGATAGCACTTTTAAATTGTTGATTTTAAAAAATATTTAAAAGGTTATTTTATTCATGTCAGTATCTCGAATTGTAAGGAAAATATTAAAAGTGGATCATTTTTTATTAGAAAATATTGTACATAACTCAATAAAATTTTTGCCCCTTGAGTATTATGTATTTGCCGTGATTTGTTGTTTTTATATAAGAATTCAATTATTAAAAACTCGGATATTGCGTGTATTTTTTTAAAGTTTTGAAAATAGCACGTTGAGCAAAAAATTATTAAACAATGTAAATGACGTTGAATCTTTATGAAAAAATGCTGCATGTGAAGAACATTGTTATAAAATAGTGTGTAAAATTTCAAAAAGTTTCATAAAATAGTTTTAGAGATAAAGGTTTATAAACACGACACAAATAATATTATAGATATAGTCTGTACAACCTCCCCTTAAGATGGGTAACTGATCAATTAACAAGAACGTGCTTTTAGTCACTTTCTGCACCAAGAAAAGAGATCAGTACATCACTGGACTCCTCTCGACAAGACAAATAAATTGGCCACATTAGTAGCCGATTACCTCTAGAACATATACTTAGAAAAACGCGTGTTTCTTAATGCACCTCAGAGTATACTGGAACAAATGCTGTGAATTACTAAATTCTCTTTCCTACATTAAAATGAATATTTAGGATTTCATTAAACATAATGGGGAGAATTAAATCTAATTTTGTAATGAAAGAAGAGCAATTTTAGTTGATACAGTTTTATGTTACTTTCAATGCACAGATATAGACGAACAGATCAATTGCACTGTTTCAAATTTGCTTACTAAGATCTTACAAATCATAAATTAAACATTTAAACAAGAAAAATCCATCCGGCCGGGACACACGAAGAAAGAATATTACACTAGGCACGTTTGCTCATGGTTACCTAGAGAGCTTTCTATGACACGTCCCTGGATTCAATTCCCTGAGAGTGCAACAATTAAATTGTCACTTTTCACTGCCATTGTTTATACCATGGTGGAAATATCTGGGGAGTTCCTCCCGCGCACCGATTTTAGCTGGTTCAGTGCATCACCAGTTTGCGTCACAAACCACGTGACCACAGCATGGGCACTTGGTTTGAAGAGCCAGACCAAACGCTGGCCGCCATGTTGCATTGAGTGCGAAAAGTGTTGAGAAACATTTTGAAAGAGGTAAAAGTTTCCAACAGTAACCAACCAAAACTAACACGAAGGTGTACAAGTTGCAATATTTAAAAGAAGTGCTACATAAATCTCTTTCAATGTCTTAAGATACCAGATACCAAAAAGGAGATAATTTTGGTATCTGGCTGGCTTTAAAATTCTCGCTAATATTGTGACGCAAACTGGTGTCTGAATCTCATTGGCTGAAGTCAGATACCATGGGCAATAGCCCCCCTGGTTGATTCAACTAAGGGAATAGTGATGATAGACCACATCAATGTTTTTAAAACATCTATATTTCTGGCCAGAGACATCGATATAATAACATCGAAGTTTTGCTTTCCGTGACGTCTGCTTTGAGTCGGCTGGTCCAGCGGTGACTGTGTAGGTACGACCTGGTTGACCGTGTTGCTACTGCGCTGGAAGATGCATGTAAGTAGTAAACCCCGTGTGGTCTACGACACCACAACTCCTTGCTTCGTCAGGGGGACAAGATCCCGGGGTGGGCACCTAGGCTTTTAGACTCTTATCCTCACCTCCCACCAACGCGCAAAACGCCGACGGGCTGACATCCGGATCCAACCGGAACCCAATTTACCTTCGCGGCACCCTCTGCATAGAATGCCTGGGTAAGGGCCGCCCTGCTAGCTCAGAGCTCCTTGCTTTCCAGGCTAGTACCGGAGACAAAACAAAGCGACGCTCACATGCGCCGGGAACATGTTCTCTCCTCTTTGCCCAGAATATCGGTCCACTGCCCCGTCGAATCCGAGATCCCAACTGAGGGCCACCTGAACTAAGGTCCAGGCGGCTCGGGGCTCCAGACGGAGCTCCAGACAGCCCATCCCGTCTCCCCAGTGCTTACCGCCAGCTATCGACGTTGGTCACACTGGAACCGGACCAAACTAACGGGTGGTTTCTGGGGTTCCCACCGGACTTTAAAGTAGGATCCAGAGTACTCGAAAAGCATCCTTCACCCAATCCTGCTGCAAGGTCGCCGCGCCATAGGCCCAACTGGCGGGTAGCGGGGCGATCCCGACAACCAGAAGCTTAGCATCTCACCTTGAAGCTAACGTCGTCAGGCGACGCCGCGAGACTGAAGGTCCGGGTAGTCGTCTACGACACTCCACCAGAGACCACGACCACCTACGCCATCGTGCCCCCCCTGCGGGGGCGTTGGAAGGTGCATAAGAATTGCGTCTCCATAGAAATTGCGACTAGTTTACTAGGCAATTCGGAGCCGACGTATGTAACGACGCCGTCAGCCAGTGGGACACCGGAACGGCGGCGGGGCAGGTCAGGTAGCTCGGTCGCCTGGGCGCTGCATGAACAGTGTTTTTGTCCTGTCGACCACTCCCCAACTTGCTGTCGCACGCATTTTGGATGTGGCGCATACACAGCACTTTTTCTGATGTATCAAAGTATCGGTGTGTCGATGTTTTGCTAAATTTGCTATCACTATATGGGACAATAAGAAAGCTTTTCACAGACAAAAAATGCCAAATAAATGGCGGAAGAGGTTGCGACCTGCTTTGCAATAGGGATGCGACATCGAGGCAACGTTTTTAAAACTTCGATGTTTGAATAAAATCATCGATGTAATCATGTAATGTAATTAATATTGATTTTCTGAAGACGATTATATCTAACATAGGTGTTTTGCGTTCGATATTTTTCGTGTTCGATATGTTTTAGATGGACAAAGTCCATAATACCATGATTTGCTGATGTATGGCTCCAGTTATTGCCTATACTACACTTTTTATTACGAATTTGTTTATTCGCATGACTATCACTGCAAACATACACAACATCAAATATTGTTTCAAAACAATGGTTGTGGCTTTACTGAAAAGTTTATTCAAGTGTGATATGATTTCTTATAATCCCTGCGAGGCATAAATCACGCATGTCAAGGTTGCGGTCAAGGTAACTAGCTTATTGGATTCGGGGGCTCTGCATCCAGAGCAACTGGAGCGAGATTTAAATGTACGGGCTGTGGGGCGATATGACAGTGGATGTTAGACTTTTGAAGAAGTCAGTCAATAATTATTTCCCCTAATATAGCCCCATTATTTACCACTAAAGCAAAGAAATGATCATTTATATTGGAAGAATACTTCAATCAGAATTCAATTTGTCAAATGACAGTATAAAGGAGTAGTTTACAAATTTTCCTGTCCAAAAAATCGCCTTTGTCGCAGCTTTACACTGCATCCCTCAGATCGTTAATGTTTACACTACTGACGTTCTTAATACACTATTGTATGCGAGTAAAAGTGACTTTATGACTGTTGTCGGTAAGATGAAACATCGTATTTCCATTTCTACATAATACATCACTGTGATTCTTTCTTTGTTTCAATCTAAATAAATATATAGGGTTAACGCATTAACCAAACTTAAACATTTTGACAAATTCTTTAATTAAAAAAATGGTTTACAGAATTTTCATTTTTTTAACTTTCTCTATTAATGATTTTAAAACGTATAAAATTGCATATAAAAAATACGGTTTTAATTATAAAGCACTAGTTCTAATCATTTCATTCATTGAAAATTTGAATTAAAGCAATACAACATGAAGTTCTAAAGTCATATAGATACACTTTTCTATTTAAAATTTAGTTATCTTCCAAAATATATTTTGAAAATTTTCGTAATATTTTAATGTACTAACATATTGATAAGCTGAGCATATGAAAAAATGCTTTCTTCACCCAAAACATTTTGAAAATCTTGTGTGGCGTACAATATTCCTTAATGCAACCCGCAACACTCTGATGTGCTGCGAATTGCGGGTCAGTGGTCGTGATGGCTGGCGTGGGGTGCATCCGTGGGCGGAGTGAAGGAGGAGCTTGGGGGCGGGGCGTGACGGGACGGGGGTGGGGATTGTGAGAACGTAAAATATTCTCTCCATTATAAACTACTGGTAGAATGTATGCCTTTTCCAGGTTAATTGGTTATTATAATAAAAGTCCGGACAACTGATAAATAAATTGTTGGTTATCACATACATTTTTGCAGTTAGACACTATAGAACGTCTTGTGAGATTTGCCTCACCACACTTACTTTGATACTTATTTTACTTCTCTGTACCTTCTTGACATGATATCAAAATGTCAATGCAATTTAACGTCACAGATTTGTAAGAGGATAGTAATCATAAAAGAAAACACCCTTGTATAAGATTGTTCTCCGATTCATTTAAACGACCTAAAAAAGAGAGATATCTCTTTTGGAGGACTAAAACATCTTATCAGCAACGTCCACCTCTCCTAGCCAGCACGGGCGTCACTAATAGGGGGATGGAGAGTCATGTCACCCATCCTCAATTTTAAAGTACATCCCGTAGTTTTATACTCATTTATTCTTTTGATCTTCACAAAAACGATAAATTAACTAAATTACCAATCCACGTGTTTCCAGGCGGAAGTATGATGGCGCCGCCGATATGAGGGGAGCTGTTGGTCCTTTCGAAATATGAAAAAAATTTTAAGGGACAGTAAGGCATAGAAATAATCATATAATGTCATTTGAGACACACAATTTGATAGACTTTCTCACCCAAGACGGGTTAGCGCCCAGATATTTTGCAAACAGTGACCGTCACACGATAGTCGTTGTTTCAGCATTACCATCTGCAGCGTTACATAATTGGTAGTTTGTGGTAAAGATAATGATAATTCAGCATTCTTTAAGAAAAAATATATATGAAGATGTTTTTTCTTGTTGAATAGTTTTCTTAGTTTTTTTTATCAGAGGATGATATTAAATTCATGAATAGCTGCGGCATAATACGTCCTTTTCAATCTACCACCTCAATCTTGATAACATGATTAAATCAATAAAGAAATTATTGTAGTTTAAAGTACTCGTCCATCTCAACTTAAAAATATTTATGACATATATCTACATTTAAACATACTTACTCATAGGTTTAGATATTAACAAAGTAAAAAATATTGTTTAAAAAATATTTCAATTATTTCATCCGATAAGCCCATTTCAAACAGGGAATATTTTGAAATATCTTAGCTCATAAACCATTAAACACATTTTGTTGATTCATTTTTTAAAATCATTATTTGAATTGTACATTAGTGACGGAACCTACATTTGATGATTGACGATGGGTTTGTATGTCCTTTACAAGGGTTTGAATTAGAACTGTTAATAATAATGAGAAGAGTTATGCTGTTTCAAAACGGACAATTCGGAACGGAGACGGAAAATTCAATAGAAAAAGTTGAAACTAACTTAAGGAAAAGCCAGATTAATATTCACTAGCTTTACATTGTCCCAGGATGATACGTTACACCTTCGACTTTGGTTTCCTTGACTTCCTTAATCTTTCCGTAACCTTTCAAACACCCCCTCCTGCTTTTAACTTTACGTGTGGTCTGTTTTTTAGCTATTTGATTTTCCGTGTGTCACACAGTCTCTCCTCGTAACATATTTGTACCAGGTTTGATGTACATCCTTTCAAATTTTTGGAATGTGCCACATACGCGGGAAATTGGAAAATAACAAAAAAAAATGACAAATCTAGGAACAAATGGTTTTAAGCATTGAAAAGTACGGTGACTTCTTGGTTGTCCAGGTGATGCCGCGTAGTGGGCTAAGTGGCCGCTCAGCCCACTAGGCGGCGTCACCCGGACAGCCAACAAGTCATCGACTCGAGCCGCGGAAGCCTACGCGTACATTGAAAAGTACACATATGAATGCAAACAATAAAAATAAAAACTTCTAATTGTTCACGAAAAAATAAAGCATTTTGAGGTACCCTAAACTACCTTTGTACCTTAAACTAAATTTCGCGGAGGATTGGCATTTAAAGCACTTCTTTTGATGTCTCTCCTCCAAAATTTTACGCGCTAGTGCTCCGTTTTACAAGAGATTGGCGTAGGAAAATCGCAGAAGATAATTGATAAGAGCGTCAATAAATAAATTTTTATGCAGTTTGTTTAAAGTCAAACTTTCCGAAGCTGAAATCAGTATCATAAGGTGTAATAAGTGTTATTAAGATACGAGTGTTATAATAGTACATGGCTCACTATATCAACAATCATTTCGTAGTGTAGATAAGTTTACTTACTACTAATCTGTGGTCTCATATTAACTACTATCTACGTCAATCTGTCAACTTTCGCAAGATGAGAAGTCACATCTAAACGAAAATTATTGTAATACTTACGACTTTTTTCTAAGTGATCAAAAACTTATATTTGTGTCATAACATGTTATTTCAATATTCGATTAGTTATTAAATCTCATCTCGCTTGGATATGTAACGTGGAAACAAACAACAATTTTTTAAATAGAAATGTCGGTTTATTGATTATTTTGTACGAAAGCGCGGTGCCCCCAAGGGCGCGCGTGGTGTCAGCCGCGGCCGCTGTACAGCGCCAGCAGGCGGCGCACGCAGTGGTTCTTGGCCACGTCCATGGGCGTCTTGCCCTCGTTGTCCCTGGCGCTCTTGCCGGCGCCGGCCGCCACCAGCGCGCGCACCGCCGCCTCGTTGCCGGCCTCCGCCGCGTAGTGCAGCGGCGTGCGCCAGAACTGGTTGCCGCAGTTCACATCCGACCCGGCGTCCACCAGCAGCGTCACGCACCGCCCGCTCAGGTCATAGTAACTGAGGAGATGAAGTTGGTTGATCATCAAAATTATTTAACAGCTACTCATATTTAAAACATTATATCAATTTAAAATTGAAAGATAAATTGAAGTCATGAAATAAAGAAGGACGTAAGTGCCATTTCCCTTAAATTTACATTTTTACCAGAATAATGATCAATGAATCGAGCCCTATAATATAAAGTCCAGACGCATTTCTTGATAGTGACTATAAATGGTTGGAGTTCCATGTGCCAATAGGTTTAACACACACACAAAACACACAAACACACACACACACACACACACACACACACACACACACACACATATATATATATATATATATATATATATATATATATATATATATATATATATATATATATATATTTCTAGAAAGTAAGAAAATGGCTCTTACATCTTTTTTATTTCAAATCGTAAATCGCAATAAGAAGTATATCCATGGCTTCAATATTGGAGGTTAAGGACAGGTTCGAAATATATTTACATTTTTCTATTTTCAAAATTTCTGAGGATTTAATGAACATTACAACGTTATCGTTTTCATGCAGGTGAGTCACATAACTCTAGCGTCTTCTGTAATTTTTGAACGGTTGAAGGTACTGCAATGCAGTTTTCACGAAAGTGAATTAGGGAATGGGATTAATTGATGAATGTATTCGTTTCGATTTTATCACTTATATTATAAGAGATATTGAGGTAACTTAGTACTTCAAATGGAACAATACTGTAACGTCACACCCTCCGTGTACGAGTATGAGAACCCCACCTGCGATTAGTTAAGTGAAATATTTCTTCAATACCCGCGCGACCTGGCCCGGTCAAACGACCCCCGTCCGCCCCCGCCTCCCGGAGACCGTCGCGTCGGCCGGTCGCGGCCCACAACCGGCTGACCGCCGCCGCCCTTTGCCGTGCAGACGCATGCCTCTGCCACCCTTGACAAATCCAACATGATTTAGGACTCCGCAGAGGTCTGTTGTAACTCATGCCTGAGGTGACGAGCGCGTGCCACGTTACACAGCCCGCGAAATACTTTCAAAGGGCCAAACGCTTTATTTCACTTAGAACAGACCCACTCCGCCCACCGTCAGCGTTCAAAAAATGTATCACGTATGGGGGACAAACGCGGAGTAACGGATCGTTGCTCTTTACATTTGCGCGAGGCATGATGACGTGAAACGCTGCGCGATTCGTCATGGACGCACGTCAATACTTTGCTTGTATACACTACAATTTAGATAGGAAAAATAAATAGTTATGCGCGAATAATCTCGTAAACATGTTGCGTAGCTCTTTTTAACTCACCGTGTGTGAAAGAACATTGCACACGCTTGGTGATGATTCGGATACGCTTCGTTTCAAACACTATTAGTTAGAATTTAAAAAAAATGGCTATTTAATACAATGAAAACAAGCACGTAAAACCATATTTCGCACACGGCGTGTTAAAATAGTAATTTATGATTCAGTGCTAAAAGTGGCATTTTATTTTATGACTAGGGAAGGTTGCGACACGAGACCGATAGGCCGAGTGGCGCCATTCTACGAGCAAAATAAAATCACTATATAAAATATAGATTACGACACACATTTACTACATGTGTTATATACTACATTTTAGACAGCATAATGATTTTCGTTTTAATTTAATTCTAGCATAGAAATACTCTATTATGTCCTCTATTACGTGAAGGTCAATAATGATTGAATGAAATAATTTGTTGTCTTTGGCGCATTCTTACTCTTTTGAACATCGTCTCGCTTTTGGCACTGGTGCTAGAAAGTGAGCTTTCAGCACGCTGTGCTTGCCCTAAAAGTACCTAATCGAATTTACTATCGGATGTTATGGCCCTCGTCCATGGACAGCGAGCTAGCTTTTGACCCTGTGACCTCAGGTTCGATTCCCGGTCGGGATAAAAATAGAGCTGTAACGTTCCATGACAATCGTCCCTGTTTCTATAGCTGTGACGAAGGAAAAAGCTCAGACAGGTCAAGTGAGCTAGGTGCGGTGAAGGGAACATGTCAGACGCCCCCGTATCCCTCGTTCGTGCCATGGTCTCCGAGCTGTGAGGACGTATTTCTTAAGCGCTCCAAGGATCACCGCAGATAGTTTGAGTGAGCGGCGCAGCAGGTAGTTTTCTTCAGCCGTAGGACCGTTTGGGAATAGCGCCGCACACAACGCCAGTGTCTGCCTGATATAAGTTAAGTATAACCTATACTTTTTAATATAGTTCTAATATTCTTTGTTTTTTCCTAAAAGTTATTTCTTGTGTTAAATTAGTTTTTCCTATTATTGTATAACATGGCCACACGCAACGCTAAAGTTAATGACTGTCTCTGCTTCGCTGATTGAAAGCATCCTGACTTCGGATGCGTTCATGAGCAAAATTTCGCAGTTTGTTTCCGAAGCAATGGATAGGAAATTGGAGGCGTCAGTTTCTCGATATGAAGAGAAACTATAACAAAAGACCAAGGAGATTGATGATCTCAAACTCCAACTGGCAGAGCGTACTGACGATCTCGAGCAGTACCAGCGTAGAAACTGCTTAAGGATCTTTGGAGAACCGGAGCGTGATGGCGAGTACACCGACTGCATTGCAATCAATGTTGCCAAAAAGATAGGTGTCCAATTAGATATAAGTGATATTGATCGCAGCCATCGAGTTGGCTGAAAAGCGAATGGCGGTACTCGTCCTATAATTGTTAAATTTACTAGTTATAGGAAGCGCCGGGAAATGTTTCAATTAAAAAAAAATCTGAAGAGAACTAGTGTCACCATTCGTGAGGACCTGACGAGGATGTGGCTGGAAGTCCTAAAAAAGGCTGTGGAACGTTTCGGCCAACAGAACGTTTGGACAACAGATGGCGTCATCATCGTAAAGGTGAGTAATACCAAAGTTCGTGTCAGAACTGCAGCAGAACTGGATAGCATAGAAAATTAGGAGCAAAAGTCTGTGTACTAGCTTTCTTTTTAAAACAAAAAGATTTTTAATTTTTAATTTTTCTTCTTTCTTTATTTGTTTCAGTGATATTAAATTATTATTACTATCATTATTACTACTATTATTACTCTTAATATAATTATTATTACTACTATTATTACTCTTAATATTAATATTATTACTATTATTATTATTACTATTAATATTATTATAATTATTACTATTAACACTTCTTTCTTTAATTTATTATTACTAACATTAGAATTATTTTCATATTGCTATATTTTAATTCTATTATTTTGTATTAATACTGTCCTTATTTGTATAATTATAGTTAACTATTATCCCGCTAGAATATAAATTAGTTGTAAGAAACTGAGATTAATTTGACTAATTCTAAGTAGTTAGTGTTCCAAGTGTGATCATAAGCTAACTTATTTACTTCCGATTCCTTTCTGCACAATACTATTTGAAATTTTCCACCGCGGATATCTAAATGTGGTAACAAAGCACGACACAAACTTTCCCTCAGTACAAGGATCTCAGGAATTCTAAACCTGTGCTTAGTGCTCCTCCCGCCTTTGGAAAGCCCCAGACCCACTCGAAGTAGCCCTGCAACCCTTCAAGATTTACAAAGCTCTGTATCTCGGTTTCCTCGCGGTTTGTCTGTTTACACGTAAATGCACTATCACTTAAGCAGCATTACTCAGAAATTTCAAATATTAAAACGGAAACGAAACCAGACCTGTTATTAATAAGCGAAACATGGCTAAAATCTACAATAAAATCAGGACTCGTATCGGTATCTAATTATAAACTCTGTAGGAATGATAGGTCGGTGATTAAAAAAAACTTAAAAGAAAAGATGGGTGGAGGGGTTGCATTGTTTGTTCGTGATGACATTAAGGTTAAAGTAGTTGTTGACTCCCCATCGACTTTGCCTGGCATGGAATATATGTTTGCGGAAATCCAAATTGAAATTAAAGGTATACTTATTGCAGTCTTTTACTGGCCCCCGAAAACGGATGTTTTATCTGAATTAGAGGTTCCCCTTAAGTATTAACGTACGGTCAGATATCTGTTCCGGGAGTATCAAAGCATGATTTGCTATTTATGGTGTACTCTATAAAATGTCCTAAATATAAACATAAAATTATCCGCTACCGTGACTACAAAAATATCAATTCTGAGGCTATGTGCGACGACAGTACCAAAGCTCCCTGGCATGAGGTTTATAATCAAACATCCCTTAATAGTAAAGTAGAAGCCTTCAACGAAATTATATCAGACCTTTTCGATGAGCATGCACCATGGAAAACGCGACGAGGGATACGTCCCGCGGCCCCATGGCTTACAAGTGAATTAAAGCAGTTCATGCAGGAACGCGACTCAGCTTACCGTCGCTTCAAGGCTAATAAAACCATTGATAATGAAAGAGCGTACAAGAAGTTACGAAATTCCGTAAAACAGAAAATTAGAAACGCGAAAATTCGATATTATTATGACATCTTTAAATTGAAAACGAACACTAAAGATGTTTGGAGCTCTCTGAGAGACCTCGGGATTACGAAAGCAAATTCTTCTGAAATTCCTGTCGACATGTCCTTGAATGACATTAATGACTACTTTGTAAATATTTCAAAACCAATACCACCCTGTGTTAAGCGTTAACTGTGTTAAGCGTTAACATTACAGGCTCTTGCAGCTAATTCACATGCGGTCAGGGATAAATTTTATTTCTATAACGTAGATCATCACAAAGTTGGAATGATTGTTCGCTCACTAAAATCAAATGTTAATGGCTCCGATCGAATCACAGCCAAACAATTGAAACTTGTCTTACCATTTGCCCTTCCGGCACTTACGCATTTAATTAATTTCTCACTAACAACGGGAACCTTTCCTCAAGCGTGAAAGCTTGCTCATGTTCGACCCTTACCAAAATCTGAACTGACTTCGGTGTCTTGCAGTTATCGTCTTGTCTTGAAAAAAGTTCGGTGTCTTGAAAAAATTGTTCGTAAACAGATTGTAAAACACTTAACTGATTCATATCTGCTCAATAACTTTCAATCCGGCTTTAGAGTAGGTAGAAGCACCCAAACAGTTTTACTGAAAGTAACTGAAGATATAAGGAAAGCGCTAGATGATGGCCTCATAACTGTATTAACACTTTTAGATTTTAGTAAAGCTTTCGACTCTTAGATTAC